>KZ507511.1:43815-60525 GCA_002844005.1 Limosa lapponica baueri
CCACTTGGGACCCGTGAGAGTATTCCCCTGTACTGGGGAAACGCCAGCTTGCCTTCCCACTGTGGTACCTAGGGATGATGAGTGCTGATGCATTAGGCATAGAGTTGGTGGAAGGGAACAGTGGTTGGGAAGGGGACAGGGAAGAATTTATAGCTGTCTCCTGCCGTGGTCCCAGGGTGTCAAATGCAAACTGGAGGGTAAACAGTGCAGGGTGTATTTGGGATGCTTTCAGAGGTTGTGGTTTTATGAGTCTCTAAGGAACCTGGCTGTTGATGGTCAGTGCTGGAAAAGGGATGGTCTGGGGAGGATAGAGGCTTTCTGACTGCTTAGGGCTGCACTGGAGTCTCGCAGGAGCAGGTAGTAAGTGCTAAGCATGGGGTGGTTAATCCTGCTCTTTTACAAGACCACAATTTGTTTCCTGGACAGGTCAGCAAGTTGTACGGGAGCTGTTCCTGACCCTGTGGTGTTTCTGACCACCTTTGCTCTTTCCATTTAAGCAGGGTTGTTGCTTTTGGAGAGGAGTATCTCCGGCCTGCAGCTCAGAAGGGAGGATAAAGAGAGGGGCAGAGAGATTTTCGTAGGGCTTTCATTTGCTACTGGGAGGGGAGCTGCTGGTGTTGGTGGTGGATTAAAAACCTGTTTTCTGTGTTTGCTGCCACCTTACTGACCACCCATTCTTGGTGTGTGGTGGCGAAGTTCAATAAAGTGTACTGGCTCTGTTTCTGAACCACCAGAAAGGGAGTTGTTACTGTATCCTGCCAGAGGAAAGGAATGCGTTTCCTCGACCCTTGTGTTGTATTCTGAATTGTTGTAATCGTGGTAGTGTTTGTGGGGTTTGATGGTTATTGGTTTGGGTTTTGTGGTTGTTTTGGTTTTTTTTTTGTTTGTTTGTTTAGTTGGGCTTTTTTAAATAATACAAACAGTGTTTCTGAGTGTGAGAATGGACATCTGCCATGTCGGGACAGACTTGGAAACAACTGAAAACTGTTTTAAGCATGGAAAAGAGAGGAAAGCCACAGGATTTCCCAGGGTAATACAGCGTCTCTTTGAGAAACGGAAGAGAAAGCACTGAAAACAAAGGCCGCTGGAGCGACCCGGGATGTAAAAAGCAGGCTAAGGATTTATGGCTCATCTGGGACCTCTCTCTGCCTCTGGGTGAGAAGGTTGTGTGCTGAAGCCTGGGTTGTCCTTTGGCATGTTCCCTGTCCTGATGAACAGAGTCGCTCCCTGTTCATCAGCTCACATTCCCAAGCACTATCCTCCTTGTAGACCACAAGTGCATGTGGAGTGTCCCAAAGTGCTGCTTTCATAGTGTCCCCAGCTCACTGCCTTGGGAACTCTTTTAGGACATTTTGTCTGCAGACACAACCACGTGATGCTTTCTGTTCTTCAAAAACAAGAAGAGCATTTAGATCCTTTGTCAACCGCTTACAATATGCTTGTCTTTCTCCCATGCCTGCTATGCTTATGTGTTAGAAATGTTCATTTTGACAAGGAGATGACAAAGACCACGTAAGCTCAAGGCTGTGGTCTTCAGAGGTGATCTTAGCTCAACAGGAGCTTTTCCACTGAGTTATTCTGAATATCAGCCATAACAACTAATTCATATGGACAGTAATTAAAACCTCTATTGTGCTGGGTGATCTGGGGACACAGAGGCAAAGGCAATCCTTGCGCTAGGTTTAAGAAATCCTCCAATCGGATCTTCACGCAAACAGAGCCAGTGTTAAACATGGGGAGATGCTCGGCATTTCAGAAGCGCCCAGTAAGTGTTGTGTTCTTTTGGATCCCCCTGAATGCATCGTCCAAGGCAGTGGGTTCTCTCTTCCTTCTGTGGCACCTGACATTTATTTTCTGATTGGAACTGAGCTGAAGTTGCTCCTCCTCCTTAAGTGGAGGCCAGACCAAGGGGAGAAAAGGCTCTGTAGTGCACCATTAAGCCTGTGAGAGTGGAGAAAAACCTCTCTTAAGCTCTTGTTGAGGCTGGTTAATTTTGATGATCAGCTCTCTTAGGCATCCAGAACCAGGGTATAAGCTCTTTAGGGAAGCATTTTTTAGCGGAAGGATTTAAGTACTAGTGGCTGATATGTCTTTTGGCAGGATCCCAAGAACTGGCTGGAAGAGGCCTCTACTATGAAGGAAATGCTGAAATAGGACTTTTAATGAACTTGCATAGCAGTTCCTAAAGGACTGAGAAGACTCTCCACAGGGAAGAAAGGAGTGGGATGTAGCTGGAAAGAAATTCCTTTTTGCCTTCGAGTTCTGATAGTAAATGAGTGAGCCTGGATTTGCCTAGATACAGCTCAAATAACATTGCATCTGAGGGGTACCGGTCTGTAAGCACTGTTTTACCCAGACAAGGCTGGAGAAGAGACAATGTTTTCTTGGTTGTAGCTCTGAAGTGCAATGGAAAATACAATAGCATGCTTCTCTTGCTTATGGGATTTTTCTCTGGCTTTCACGTCAGAAGCTTTACCAACTACTGAAAATGAAACTACAGGCTGAAATCTGTGAATATGCATGCCCTTTGGTGGTGGTTTCAGCACAGGTTTTAATAAAGAGCAAAGCTTTAACTCTCTGTGTCCATGGTCAGCCATGTGTACGCCATATGATTGAACTCCAGGCTGCTGGCTTCGTGAGGGGTGTGCTTTTGAAATGTAGGCTTCTGCCAGGGGCCTTGGGTGATCTTGAACTTGGGTGCCCAAGACAGAGAAGCTAGAGTCCCTGGAGCTGCTGACCCTCTACAACCTGGTTTTTCAACTGAGGACCATGTCCTTGGGTGGAAACCTGGCACAGAACGGGCTGAGGATCAGTTCAAGGTCACTATTGTCAGTATGGCTCTAGAAGGCATCATCGCTGTCTTACATAGGTAAATACTTACAGTCCTATAGGCCAGTCTTATTCAAGATCTGTCCCAGCCTTTATTTGGTTCACCACCTAGCTTGGTCAAGGTACTCTGTGTCTGTAGACATAGGACTGATAAGGTGAAAGTCGTAAGTCCTCAGTCCAGTTCCTGATCAGAGCAATGGATACGTGTGAGTCTTCACCAGTTCATGTCTTTCAGTGAACCAGGAGCTCAGTGGAAACTCACAGCATAGAGTGTTCTGTGAAATATCTTTAGTGCTCTCCCATCGTGATGGTCCTGTCCCTCCTGTCTCAACATGGTTCTGAGCAACTCTAAACCTTATCAGTTCCTGCCCGTCACTGTTGCAGTTGCTAACAAGTTGCTCTTGGAATAATCCTGGTGTGATGGCCAGGGTAATCCTATTCTTAATCTCCTGGGTTTGTACTGCTCCAAGGTAAATACATTGCCTAAACATTTGCTAGTCAAGTGTGGGGTGCCACGTATGTGCAACATAGACCCCAAAAGGGGGTTCACAAGAAATCTTCCTTGCAAGAAGTTTGAAACATTGGGACTTCTTTCTTTAAATCAGGTGACGTGTATTGAGGACCTTATTTCTGTCTTTTCTGCAAATAGTACTGTCCCACAGTAAAGCTGAGAGGAAGTCAAGTGTAGTTGGAAAGACAGAAGCTCAAAAGTGTAATGTCCTGCTGGAATGAGCTCTGTGAGTGCTGCTTTAATCTTTGTCCTTTGTGTCAGTGCTTCTTCTTCTCCCCAGGTTAGGGAAACGAGCTGCAGCTGGCATACTATTAGTTCCAGGGATTTAGCAGGGCAGATTCAATAGTTACAGTTGTGATTAAAGGTCAGTTTTTACAAATTAAGCTTGGTAGGAGTTTGTACATCTTTGAGGCCTTCTTGTACGTTTTGGGTGAGGTCATCATCCTGGCTTTGGGACACCGCCAGCCAGGTTTGCTTGGGGTCTTCTGGTTTTCTTTTTTTAATTGCTTGTGTGAACGAGAATTTGGCTTGAATGTTACCTGTTATCTTTATGTGCTGTTACACGTGGTCCTTTGCTGAACGTGAGATAAGTCTATGTTGGCCATCTGACAAGCAACTCATGGGTGGCTGGGATAAAGCCTTGCATTGCTCATTGGGAGCAGGGGGGCCAGGGGAGGAGGTGATTACCTCCTCCCCTGGTCAGGCTGCCACGTTCAGCCTGGGCAGGAATTGCTGGTCCTCAGACCCCCTGCGCTGCAGCCAAAGCTCTCGCTCAGCCCTGTGTTCCTGGGCTGGGAACCGGCAGTGTTTATGTGATGAAAGGGAGCAGAAGATGGCTTTTCCTGAGCACTGCTTTTGCCCATACATGTGTTGGCCCAGGGCCAGGATGGAAACTCTCTCCTCATGAGCAGAGAGAGGGAGATGGGAGGGGCGAGAGACAGAGAGGGGCCCAGAAGCAGAGGGAGTTAAAATAAAAACACTAACCCGTGCAGAGAAAAGCCTCTAGCAGATGAGCCTGGCTGTCCCCTGGGTTCTTCACTCAGTTGGCTTCACATGCAGTCCTGATGAGGTCTCATCTAGGAGTGTGGGTATGGGACTTGGATCATTTTGAGATGTGTGATGGAAGATCAGAGTAAAAGGCAAAAGGAAGGAAGCTAGACTGGTGAGTTAGCTGTTGTTCGGCTCTATCTGTGGTGCCTGACGTGGGGTTTGCGAGTTGCTACTGGTGCTGTGCCACTAAAAAGGTAGATGCTGCTGCGTGAGCAGTTGGAGGGGCATTACTTTGTTTTCAACTGAAGCAAGCCTCGTCTCCTCTGTAAAATGGTATCGCTAATGCTGATGGAGGTTTGTTTTACTGGTCTTGTTCCTTCTAGCACATGTACAGCAGAGAGCTCTCAATCTGGATTGCGACTAGTGTAAAGACAGGTTCTGCAAGTAGATGCTGGCAGATGTATTTTCCTATGCCCAGCTCCTCATTAGGCATCACAGTAAGTAATCAGATTTGCTGAACAGTTCGGCATACCGGCTGCTGACCTTGCTTGGAAGGGTCTCGCCTTGATTAGATATGTGTGCAGGAGACTGCCTGGGAGAAAAATCTGGTTTTGGAGAAGCAGTCAGAAAAGCTTGGCTCTGAGCTCGTTTGAAAATCTGGCCCAGACACTTAAAACGTCGAGAGCTGATGATGGTTAGGGGCAGCTTGAGTGGGGAAAGGTGCCACCTCACTTGGAAGTGGACGAAAAAGTTCTGCGTGGGACCCTGCCAGGCAGTGAGACTCCTGGTCCCGCAGATCTGTGTGAGCAGATGGCTCCTTACCAAGTTCAGGCACGTAAGTTGTGTTTCCAGAAACTTACTGGGGACTCTGGCATTCCACCAGAGAGACTATTTCAGGGGGCAAGGGCTTATGGCTCTTTGTAACCAGAAGAATTTTAAATGGCTAGATACTCTGTCTTTTAATTAAATTTCCCTTTGGGAATCAAAGTGGTGAAGTGTTTCTGTGATCCTGCTACAGTTAAGTATTCTGAACAGTGCCCCCAGTTTGGCAGATCGGTTAAGCAGACGTGTAGGTCTAAACGCGTGCTTAAATCCACCCAGCAGAGCACTTTGGCTCCCAGCGCAGTACATCGTTCCCGCGCAGGAAAGTCTGGACTGGACTTCATGCAACGCAAGCTTAAATCTAATTGAAGATAGTGGGCTTTGAGCATAGGCTTAAAATGATTAAACACCTGCTGAGGTGTTTTCCTCATCACAAGTGGTCTCTCACACCCCCAGTTATGTTCGGTAGAATCATTTTTATATTAGCGATGTCCTTGAACGTTGCTTTCCTCTTAATATCCTGCGAGACTTCTTGCCAAGCACGTGCTGACGAGCCGTGTTACTGCGAGCAGTTCAGGTGAGATGCTGTCACAGCCCTGGTATTTTGCTAGCACTGTGAATAGGCATGCATATGTGAATGATTAAATCAACCCATCAGGGTGTCATCTGGAGAGAAACAAATGCTGAGCTTGCTTTGCAGGCAGGGGGGAGGATGAGATCCCCCCGCTGTATTTTTTTGCTGAAAGCTTTTCCCTTCTGCAGATGTGCAGCTGCTGAAGTTCTTTGCCAAAAGCCAGCCGTGACTTACAGAGCTGGGGAACATGCACACATCTGTTTGCAGAGGAGAGCAGTGAAGGGGCTTGGGTCTCCTGTCCTAGGGGATTATGTTCTCGTGACAGATTGCGCTGACTGTCATAGAGGGAAATGGCAAATTTCACAGGGCACCGTGAGGGCACTTCGTAAATAGGAGTTTGCTTGCCAGTGTCAGCCAAACACCACCTTGCTAAATTGAAAAGGAAAGAGCTCCCAGAGAGTTTTCAGACTATTGGAGCTCTTTCTTTAAAAACATTAACCTCCTCCCCCCCCTCACCCAAAGATGGATATGTTTTCCACATACAAAAATATGACATGTTTCAGCTGCCAAGCATGCTGTGAATATTACAGACTTCCCATTTTCTTTTAGGTAAGAATTGAGTCTTGCGTTATCCAGAGCTCAGGGTGGCATAGTAGCAAAAGGAAGTAAATGCCTCTCCCTGAAATTGAGAAGGGTGTCTTCTCCAGCACATGTAGCACTTCAGAAACCAACATCTAGCCAAAAACAGACCCTGAAGCATCCTCCACAGTCCACCGAAGTCCATGGGAGCTTTTGCATCAACTCAGGGAGTTAGGGATCAGGCTGTAATTGAGAATCTGTTTTTCCCTGCCTTGATGTGCAAGGCTGTATGTGCAGCAATCTGCAGTCAAATTCTGCAAGAGAATTTCTTACTGAAAAGAGATGTGTAAGATATTGAGCTCTTTCCAAATGATGTAAGAAGCCCTGATCTAGCTTGGCTGCCATTTTTCAGCTTTGTCAAACTCAGAGAGAGGACTGAGAGGTTTCCTACTGGGAAACCAACACATGGTAACTGGTTTTTGTATCAAATTTCTGTCTCTGTCCCCTGAGATTATGATGAGTGACTCCAAGTTGAAGTTTTGCCATGAAGTTTTGCTCACATACAACAGTCCTGTACTTGTGTTGGTGAAGGATACTGATGGCTATTGCCGCTTAGTTTGTGCTAAAGCTTGCCTCATTGGTATCCTCTTGTTTGCACAGTAGGAAACATTTCTTGTAGGATGGTTTAGTGTGCACAAATTCAGTGGGAAACCAAGGTTTCCCCTGTCAAATTCCTAAATTCCTCCACTAGTCAGAGAAAGACACTTTTGGGTGTGTTTCAAGGAAAAATAGTATTGCCTCTAAAAGGTACAAATTTCATAAAATGTTGTCAGACTTTGATGAGGTTATTATTTTTAAGCTAACTTACTCTGACATGTAATATATTGCTTTGTGTCCCTCTTACTTAATGTTTGCTTGCATGGGCAAAAATTATTTTCCTGATCCAAAGAAATCTGGAAACATCAGAAACAGAGAACTTGCCCTGTCAGAGCAGTGAAGGGCTTAACTCTGACAAGCATTCACTGCAGGATTAAAAAATCTAGTTTTTCTGTTCTTTAAACCAAACTTCATATATGCTGATCTCAGTCTGTCTGCTCATTCATGCTGAAGACAGCCTGCCATTAGATTTTTATTATTATTATTGTTAGTAGAATAGACTAATCTGTTTCACTTGGAAGGGACCTACAGTGATCAGTTAGTCCAACTGCCTGACCAACTCAGGGCTACCAAAAGTTAAAGCATGTTAAGGGCACTGTCCAAATGCCTCTTAAACACTGACAGGCTTGGGGCATCGACCGCCTCTCTAGGAAGCCTGTCCCAGTGTTTGACCACCCTCTCGGTAAAGAAATGCTTCTTTATGTCCAGTCTGAACCACCCCTGGTGCACCTTTGAACCATTCCCCTGTGTCCTATCACTGGGTACCAGGGAGAAGAGCTCAGCACTTCCCTCCCCACTTCTTCTCGTCAGGAAGCTGTAGAGAGCGATAAGGTCACCCCTCAGCCTCCTTTTCTCCAAACTAGACAAGCCAAAGTCCTCATAGGACATGCCTTCCAGCCCTTTCACCAGCTTTGTTGCCCTCCTCTGGATGCGGTCAGTAGTAGTATTTTATTTTTATTTCAGGCTCCTGGTAAAGATCTGATTTTTGAAAAACCAATCCTGACCTTGGATTACATTGATTTTTTATTTTTTTTTTATTTTGAAGTAAAAATAAAAAGTAGTCACCAATCCAGTCTTTTTTCCTGAAGGATTTAAGAAGTTCAGCCAGCTCCTTGTCCCTGTTACGCATACAACTTTTTTCTTTTTTTTAAACTTGTGAGCAATGTTTTGCACTACAGGAGATTTTGCTATGACTTACCATGAAAGCCCTGGATGCAGAATTAAGCAGAAAATTGCATAATGCAACTTTTCTTAAGCAGTTGCTTCACAAGATCAGCATAACTTGGTGATACATCTCACTCTGCTTCATCAGCATATGTGGATGAGATCACCAGAAAAATAAGGTGGTGTCAACAGTCATTGCTCCATTAACTTCAGCTGAGCAATGACCTGGAAGCGAGGTTTGGGGCTTTTTGGTGCTTTGGAGGAAATTTTGTGGTATTTCTTTTTCAGTTTTGTAGTTGAATAAAAAAATTATATAAATGACTATTTGGAGAAAGGTGGCAGGGTAGCCCCGTCTCTTCCCTTCCCTCCCCTCCTTTTCTCCCCTCCAAAAAAAAAAATATGGTGAGAAGGAGGAGAAGCCTAAACAAAGTGTTTTGGCTCCTTTTGAAGGGAAGGTTTTAACACACCCATATCCAATGTAGCAAAATTTTGATAGGTAATGTCATTTCACAATAAAGAACTTGACTCTTGTGAGCTTCCTTCATATTACATCAAATGTTTTCTTGAAAGTTTCTCTCTCTGTTGGGGTTGGGTTTTTTTGGAATACTGAATTTAGATCAAACTTGGTAAAAAATTTTTTCAGTTGATCAGAAACCATAATTTACTCATCCAGAAACACTTAAACCTGTGATTTATGCAAATAGAATTGCTGAGACCATGCACCTGTATTTCAGATGCGTGCATCTTGCCCAGATAATGTAGTTTCTGAACCCTTTCTGATCACATAAGAGAAGAAGCAGGTGCTTTTACAGTATGGTTCAGACTTTGTGAGTATTAAAGGGGCAAGTATTAAAGAGGCTAAAAGAGTAGCTTACAGGCGATCATCAAGAGTTAGCTGAGATGGATTGGCCCATTGTTCCAGTGTAGATCCTCCATATAAATTTATATTAATCTGAGGTATCTGGGAGCATGTTTGCCATATAAACTGTTTACTCTTATCTCAGTGTACAATATTTTGAAAAGTGACTCTTTTGCCAAACATATGACCTGAAGTAGGACTGATTTGTTATTCATCATCATTTTTACCTGTCATCAAAAGTCAAATTCGTGTGAAGAAAGTCTAAAGAAAAGTGATTTCTTAGTTTTATATGATAAATATATTTACAAACACTATGCATATCTAATATGCCTTTTGCTTGGGAAGGCATATAAGCAGAGATAGCTTCTTGATAACCTATTTCTAGTGCTGTAATTTCTCTTCTGACTTATTTTTCTTTTTAATATGAATGCAGTGAACCCACTTGGAGAAGTGGATGACAGATTTTTATTAAGTAAATGCTATCCAATCTGAATGTTTGAGTTATTGCATGTGGAAGAGATGGGAAGAAGAATGCCTACTGGAATGCCAAACATTTTTCTTACCAGCCAAGAAGTAAATCAAGTATAGCATTACATAAGCTCTTCTTGTGCCTCTTCTAATTGAAGGAAGTGTTTTGGGGAATTTCCCCTAAAAGATGGAGTTTAGGTTTAGTTTGCCAGTAATGTCTGGAGACGTTCTCTTTTCAATAAAGAAAATCTGGTTGTTATTAAAAGATCCATTGTGTTCAGCCACGGATAATTGAAGCAACATAATGCAGCTTCTACCTTTGCATAAAGAAGGTGGTTCTGGTGAGGAATATCTAACTGGCCTGTTCATAGGGCATCTGATCTAGAGAACACGTGCATTTGTTAACATAACCATCCTCTGCAGGGAAAAAAACATTTATAGGGAGCCTCTTTCCTGAGCCAGACCTTTAGAGCTGAGTGTGTAAGGCTGATATTTTTGGGGCAGGGGGATGAGAACTTCACAGAGGAACCTGCACGTCATCAGGGTGTTGTATGGGGTAGGTCACCTGTCTCCTAGTGCTGGTCATCTACTGAGGGAGATCTCATCTCTCGCCCTGCAGAAAACCTTTGTATTCTTTTAACATCACATGAGAACCTATAAGACTTGTCCCCTCCAGAGGGGTTTTACGGACTTGAACTGAGGGAGTTCTGCTTGCATTTCCGTAGGTAGACCTGTGTTGGTGAGCAGAAAGGAGGTGATTGTGGAGGGGTTGTAGGGTGAAATGTATGCCACACCATAATCACTGGAGTCAAATCAATAGCTTCAGTAGAGCTAGGATTTCGCCTCGCACCAGGCTGGAAATGAGATGTTTATGAGCATTTAAGATGAAAGGGGATGATGTTTATCGCATAATTCAGGGAACGGGGGCTTCTGCAAAGGGTTTGACTCCAGAAGACTCCTACTTTGATATTTTGTTGTGGGTCCTGTAAAATGCGCCCTTGTGAAATGCATTCAGTGCTGGCTGCTTTGTAGTAAATGAGTTTTTCCTGTGCACAATAAACAGTATCGGGGCCCAGTCCAGGACAACATTCAAACATCTTGGGTGGAGTATGCCCTTGTGGTTACCCTGGAATACAAAACTTGGATGCACGTTCTCCGGGTTGGAAGCTTCTGTAAGAATAGCTCTGCTTCGGTCGTGAGATAAGGGCTCAGTAGAGGAAATCGTACATGGATGCTCTGTTATCAAACAGTTTGATGTATATGAAAGAAAGTAAATAATGGAAATTAAAGTCCTCTAGAGTATGTATTGCCTTTATCACATGCCTTGAAAGAGACTAGTGAACAATATGTGCCTGTTTAATAACTCCAGTTTCTAGGTTTTCTGCCATAAGAAATCCAAAGAAATGCTTCAGCAAAGAAACCCAAATCTCCCAAATAAATGTTTTCAGTATTTCTCAGGGTTTGTTTTTTTTTTTCTAATTTAGTTATGAAATAATTTAAGCTTTTCAAAAAATTGTACCCTGATCTCTGAAAGTGGATTGAATTTGGGAAGAACATATTTTCTTTTTCTCATAGTGAGAATTTACAGCGCTCATCAGTATTTGCCAAGACAGACTTACTGGTGGATTCATGGCCTCCCTAATAGCTTCCACCGAACTGTTGAAGTTTGTTAGGCACTACGGAATTACTAGGGACAAAGACTGTGGAAGCGTGATAGTGGTAGCATAATTGCATATCTTGGTTTAGCAGCCATTTTTTACTGCTTGCTTGCTGGTCAGTTGGAGAAAGGCAAAAAATTCCTCTTGGGGAGGAAAAGCCACCTAGTACCAGTGTTTTGAAAGGGCTGGGTTGGTTTTTTTTTTTTGCAGATTTTTGGGTTTTTGTTTGGTTTGTTTTCCACAGAGAAAATCAGAGTGAATTCTCTCTTTTAGAGTAATTAATAACAGGTCATCATAGTATAATCCAGGTTGGAAGGGATTGCAGGAGGTCTCTACTCCAGCCTCCTGCTCAAAGAGATTCAGGTCTGAGCTCAGACCAGGTTGCTCAGGGCTTTGTTTTGAAAACCTCCAGCAATGTTCCAGAGCTGTATTATCCTTACGGTAAAAAAAATAAAATAAAATTCCTTATATCAAGTCTCTATGTTGTTTATACTTGTTCCTGTTGTCTCTCATCCACCGAAGAGAGAAGCATCCAAGGAAGTGGCTTCAGGTCACATGTGCTACACCGATGGCTTTCTTTTTACATGAAGTAAAATGTTCAAAAAGTCATGACAGAATGTGGAAACCTGAGTCTCGTTTCTGAAAGGAACTGGGATGTGTGGGTGGCAGTCCAGATCTGACTTGGACATGCGTAGGTGCAGAGCGTCAGTGGGTCAGTCTGTCCCTCTTCTGAGCTGCCAGGACATGAGGAAGCTCTTTAGACCATGTCTGGATTAATCAGATCTTCAGGAAGTACCTTTTTCAGGACTGTGACCTGTTATCTCGGTCATCTCCCACATTAGCGAGTTCTGCTGGCGCTGTAGAGCTGGATCTGGCACCTGGTAAGTGCCAGAGTTTGCAAGGTACGTAGGTGCATGAAGATGAAAATAGCTGGTTTCTCAGGTTTCCCAGCAACACCTAGACAATGTCTCCTGTTGCAACCAGTGGAAAAGAATACAATTCTTTGAAGATGTTAGCTGCATGTACAATGTTTGTTTAAAAAAAAATCTGATCCTCAGTTGGTTTTGAAAACGGGTCTTAAACTTCAAAGCTATGTAGTTGCTTCTAAAATTTAACTGTTCTTAATTTTTTGGGGCTTTTCTGCCACCAAAGTGGCAGAAGAATGTGCTACCAAGCCATCATGGGGTTGTGCCAGCATTTTTGCCTGATGGTACCAGAAGATCAGATCTTTTTTCTCTCCTGTGATGTAGTTTCTTTTATAGTTGGAAGTGGCACCAAAGGCCCTGGGGAAGAACGTATGGATGTTTCCAAGCAGTAGGCTTGCTCCTTACGCTCCACCCTTGTCTGGTGGGTCAGGGCTCCTTCCCCAAGCTGTTTTGCGCTTGCGTTGCTAAATGCCTGGTTCTGGAGAGGGATGCGGGCAGCTGAGCAACCCGGCGATAAGAGGTGATTTTCTGTTTGTGTTTCTTCCTTGTCCAGGGGTGCCAGTGTCAGCGCAGGGGGAAACCCTTGCGCTTGGCCAGGCCATTGCCCTCCCGACACCCTCCTCTGCTGAGCCCCTTCAGCCGGTTCCTGCACTCGGGATCACCCTGGGAGGGGAGAGAGTATTGAACCGCACGTGAGAGCGAAAGGGCGGAGGAGGAAGAGCGATTTTCTCCAGGATTTGGGGTTTTTGGTTAGGGTGGCGTTTTTTTTTCCCACTTTTATTGGCCGTGAGTGTAATGACCGCTTAACCACATGGACTGGGCGCGCTCCCTCCCCCACGCTTCCTCTCCCTGGCAGAGCAGAGGCTCTCAGATTTCCTCCCAGCGCGGGCGGATGGCGGCTCTCGGCTACATTCCTCTTAGTACAAAAGAAAAGGAAAAACTTCTCTCTCCGCGGGCAGATGGCCGACTGTTTCCTGGCAGCTCCGCTCCAGTGTCCTTTTTCCTATTGTCCTGACAAACACATGCACGCACACACCCACAGAAGAGCAACTTTCCTCCTGGAAAAATAAATAAATGCAAACCCTCTTTGCAGAGGTTTTTCTTCTTTGGAGCTGTGCAGGTTGGCTCCTTGTGGTGGGTAAATCTTTGGCAGCTTACGTGCTGCCTGGCCTTGCCTCTCTGCTGAGGAAGGTTGAACGAGGGGGTGGGGTGCTGCACTGTGGTTGAAAGATTTTTGATAAGAAATAAGACCTGCAATAAGCAGATTCTGCATTTGTGATGGCCGAGATACGTGGAAGAGTGAGGATGGGAGGAAAGAGGAGGTTGAGCAAGGCAGGGGGAAACGGGGTCTCCGCAACCAAAAAAGCAGTCTACAGCTGACTTTTTGCTTGAACTCAAATGATGCTTGATGGAGAGTGAATATAGCAACAGGTCATGGACTCAGAGCTGGTACAGGAAGGCCTCCTGGAGCACACAGCAACCAGGGCTCTGCAGATGGTGCCCCCAAGTTGTGGTGATGGACACTTGAGGAAACTGTGTGCTAAATCCTCATCAGGAGGGGTAAGAGTCAGCATCCTGCAGGGTGAAGGCCACCAAAGGAGAGATTTGCTGAGGCTCCATTTGTCTTCCCCGATGATAACTTATTTTGGAAGAAGTTGAGGTTCTTCATTTTAATGCTCTCATTTCCTTTCTGAATGTGAGACAATTTGTCTTCCTGCCAGGAAACTCTTTGCAGAGTTGCTCCTTGAAGGGACCTCTTTGGGTCCCATTTATGCTAGAATACCAGAGGTTATCTCACCACATTGAAAATGAATTCCAGTGCGGTTCATGGGCTGAACGCTATATTTTAGTGGCAGGTTGTTTCCTATGCTGTCAAATGTTTGACTTTCTTATAAGCATAATAATAACCCTGAATTCTTTCCAATTCTTTTTACACTGGAAGTGATTTACTGTTGGAGGAGGACTGGTATATTTGTAATACTGCATTCCTGGCAAAGGAGGGAAAGTATCTACACCAGTTGGCTACACTGGTAGAAATGCATATTTGCCAATGTAGCTTCACCTTTGTTGGGGACTGAAGCCAGTTCCACTGCATCTGCTAGGAATTCTGCTTCTTCATGTGGCTGGTAGATGGTTCTGTAGGCAAATGTCTGCTCGTGTAAAACTGGTCTGTATTTCTTTTGTTTTATTCCGTATTGACTACAGTCGTCTTGTATGTGGGTAGTTTCAAAGCCAAAGAAAACAGGTATGAAGCACCGACTCCACTGATGTCATCAGCAAGCTCGTGTTCACTTCAGTAACGCAAGATTCACCACTAATGTCTTCTTCAGCCTTGACTTAAAGTAACTGAATTTTCATTTATTAGGCTGCAGAGCATAAGTAAATATTATCCCACTTTGAAAGGGGCTGAGCAACCCCGCTGTGTGCACACATGCGCTAATGCAAGATCTAAAACACAAGGAGATGGTCTAGTATTGCCAAGAACCGTCACAGAAGAGCTGTCCTCTGCTCCTACCTTCACTTCCCAGGGTCTTGGTTTCTCCATCTGGAATTATTATTTTTTTAATCTTTTGTTCATGACTTCCTTGTAGAAAGTTTAGCCTGAAACATGTCATTCGACTAAACATTGTAATTAGACTTCATTTTAGCAGCCAGATTGGGAAATACTGAATCTTTCTCTCCTTTCCCATGTGAATTTTCCATTAATAGATGTTAACCTACCTGCAGGAGTGAAGACTCATCACGTCTCTAAGCAGTAATGCAAACCATACTTGCCACCACAAAGAATAACAGTATTTACCTTCTGTACGGTGCAAGACTTAATCTGTGCTTATGAGCAGTGAATTAGAAAAAGAGCCCCGCTGTTTTGTTTGACAGGGTCATGTAACATCCCACCGCTAACCCTGGAAATGCTGTTTTTCAGCTGAGGGTGTGGTTGCCTGAAGGAAACTGGAGGGATGTCGAATACCCTTTGAGTTGGTGAGCTTTTCTGCTGTTTGTTATGTGTTTAGAGGGAGGAACAAAGGGAAAATAAGACAATGGGAAATATGGGACAAGCTTAATAATAGTGGGTGCAGCCAGCCCCACCTTTAACAGAAGACAATTCACATTGTGAAGACCCTGTTTTCGATTTCTGCCTTCAGGTCAAATGTTTTTTTGTTTCAGTCTGCAGTTTTCCATGCTGAGCTTTAACCTCTGGCTGAATTACTTTTGAAAGCCTTCAGCCAAAATGTTTCAGTTGTTTCAAAGAGCAAAGCTAGGGGAGAAAAATGTGCTGTTTCCCCTGCATTAGAAAGTGCACCAGGCTTTTATTTTTCGCTAAGACAAATCTTATGCTGTGAAACAGAAGTGTTGCATGCTGTTTGGACTGGAAATCTGTCCTTTGACACTCCTGTGTCATCTCTAACTTAACTCTTCCAAGGTTTTGTGGGAAGAAAATTTCAGCTGGCACACCGTCAGCAGAGGTTTTTATTTTTAGTAGCTAAAATCTTTAGTAGTTACCTTGTTACCGAATGGGCTGTCCTTCCAGCTCCCTGTGCCAGGTAGGTGACCCTGGTGCTGCCCCTCTGGAGTTTCACCTACAGCCTTCAGCAAATGGGTGGTGGAGGAAATTAATGGAGAGGAGGTGAGGGTAGTTTCTCAAGGGTTCAGCGGCTTTACTACAGAACAAGGATAGCCTAAGGATGCAATTGAGACTCGGGGCGACCCACAAATGTTGCCCACGGCAGGTCCTGCTGTCTCCCCTCTTCTTGATGCTGAGGGTTAGCTTCTTTCATAGCAGAGCCTTGTTGCCAGCCCAAGTCCTAACACTGCTCCTATAATAAAGCCCCAGCCTGGGAGGTACATGCCATCTGCAGCTCAGAGCCAAAGGCTGGCCTCCTAACCAGAGGTACAGAGTACATTTCTGGGGTTTAGTAGGACCTCCCTGTAAATCTCTGCCTAGGAACAGTGGACTAAACTACCAGGAGTTTTTCTCTCCTGTACCATCGATTATCCCACTGGCACCGTAGCAGAAAAGAGGCGGAAACATCTTGATTTACTCGTATCCAGAAGAGGCAAGGCCTGGACCAGGAAGGAAGGAAAAGATCCTCCATCCTAGTCAAGGTCAATGATTTGGACATAAAGATGCAGTCATTCTGCTTCTAAAGAAATAATTGCTCCACTGTTCATGAGTGGGTATGCAGTAAGGGAGAGATGTGGGACCCACTCAGGATATTGACAGTGGAAATGCATGTATGGAGTCCAGCGTCTTCAACGTGTAGGTGCAGACTGTCCACGTAGGGTGAGCATTGTCTCAGATACGTACTATGGATCCAGGAGTTTGGGGAGTTTCGTAGCCAGGAGAGTGCTGTAGTGGATCTAAAACCTGGGGAAATGTGCAAGATTCTCAAGTTTTGCCAAGAAAGGAGGTGCTTAAGCCAATCTGGTGTCAGGTGGCTTTGTTTTGGTGAGACTAGGCCTGGGGGCAAGTAAAAAGAACCCAAAAACCTGGAAGTTGTAGGGAAGCCGCTTTTAAGGTAATAGGTTGAATGGTGAAGTCTTCCTGAAGCTGGAAGTGGGGAGGGGAATAGTGACCTCAGAGTTAAACCTGGGCTATCTGGGTAAGGGGAGACCTGGGAAGCAGGGTCTGCTATTGCGTAGATGAGGAAGACTGTATGTAATAAGGTTCTAGT
>KZ507512.1:11007-23306 GCA_002844005.1 Limosa lapponica baueri
CATGGTGACCTAAGACAGGGATGCAATAAATATGGACATTGTCTGACAAACAGGTGGTAGCAGGGAGATCATTAGTTCTAATGAGCAATTAAGCAGTTAGAATCTTTTGCCAACATGAGAAGTGAGCCAAAGGACAGGTGAAGAAGATGAAGATTGAGGAAGAAATGACCCTCACTCAAAATGAGGACCACCAGAAGGCACAACTATGCATGCCCAAAAGCTTATTATAATATGTAAATGAATTCTCAGAAATGTAATGAATATGCTAATGTTTTATTGGAATTACATTGAGTATGTATACCTGTTGTGTATAAATTTAATTTGACAACAGTATTCGGTGTGCACAATAGGAGGAGCTATCCCCTGTGCACCTGGTGCCGCAATAAAGAATGCCTGCTTTCTAAACTTTAAATTGATTCATAGAAAGTTTTATCTGCCAGTTTGCGGTAACACATGGACTTACGTATGTCTGGTTTGCTTAAGTATTCCCTGACCTGATCCTCTTCCACCAAGAGTACATCTTCCTTGCTCCAGACTGACTTTCCTTCTGGTCTCTTGGGCCTGGGATTCCTGAAGGCTGGTCTTCCTAGTAAAGACTAAGGCAAAGGCGGTGATAAATATATATTTATTTATTGTGCAAATCAACAATACACAGATTTCTATGAATCGAAGAATGATGTAAGCTATTTGGAACATATAGAATTATTTTAAAAAACAGTAAAGGATACACTGCAAAGGCCAAGACAAGCAGACACCACACTACGCTGATATTCATTTCTTGTGAAGGCTTCATGATACTGCAAAAGGCTTCAGTCACCACATACACAACTGTAGCTGCAACAGTGAAATCCACCAGCCACTGATATTCAGGAAAATAATACAATGCTGAAAAATACAAGTTTGCAAATCTTAAAAGTACAATATTTTTAAGGCAATTACTGACATATATAAAAAAGGGATGACAATTAAAAATTATTTTCAAATAATTGAGGTCTAGACCAAATCTAGATCCAGATTATTCAAGAGCCACTTATTTTTTCACTCAGAAACCTCTCCTTTTACCCTGAACTTCACTCTTCACCTCTATTGCTTGATACTGGATTACTACTCAGTAATTTATAAGGTTACAAGATTTTACTATTTTATGCATTAACCTGCTAACTTAAAAAATCATGGCTAATTTAGATCACAAAATCTGGGTAAAAAATGGTTATCCACTGAAGTCTAGCTACAATTCTAGGTAAGAGTTTTGATTCTCTGTTTAAGATTAAAAGCTCATTGACAATCATTTAATGTACTATATATATATGCTTCCTCTTTTTCTTTAAAAAACCCAAACTTAAACCAATGATGGTTTGTTCTTCAAGATTTTGATAACATCTCTTGTATAGCAATAACTCATTGTGTAAATGCCATCCTAAACATTCTGGGGAACATACTGTGTTCCATGCAGGTTGGGTGATTTAAAAAGAGAAAGCTTTTCTTTCTCCCATAGATGCTAGGAACTGCAAAGAACAATTCTTGACAATGAAGTGCAGTCTGCCCCTCTGTACTGGGCTTGCGTGGCAAGGTTTTGGTGACAGGAGGGCTAAAAGGCTGGCTTCTGTGAGAAGATGACAGAAGCTTCCCCCATGTCCGATAGAGCCAATGCCAGCCGGCTCCAAGACGGACCCACCGCTGGCCAAAGCTGAGCCAATCAGCGATGGTGGTAGCGCCTCCGTGATAACATATTTAAGAAGGGGAAAAAAACTGCTGCACAACAGCAGATGGAAGAGAGGAGTGAGAATATGTGAGAGAAACAACCCTGTGGACACCAAGGTCAGTGAAGAAGGAGGGGGGAGGAGGTGCTCCAGGAGCAAAGATTCCCCTGCAGCCCGTGGTGAAGACCATGGTGACACAGGTTATCCTCCTGCAGCCCATGGAGGACCCCATGCCAGAGCAGGTGGATGCACACAAAGGAGGCTGTGACCCCGTGGAGACCCTGTGCCAGAGCAGGCTCCTGGCAGGACCTGTGACCCTGTGGGGGACCCACGCTAGAGCAGTCCGTTCCTGAAGGACTGCACCCCATGGAAAGGACATGAGGAAAGAACTCACACTGGAGCAGTTCACGAAGGACTGCACCCCGTGGAAAGGACACAAAGAAAGAACTCACACTGGAGCAGTTCACGAAGAACTGCAGCCCATGGGAAGGACTCAGGTTGGAGAAAGCAGTGGAGGACTGTCTCCTGTGGGAGGGACCCCACGCTGGAGCAGGAGAGTGTGAGGAGGAAGGAGCAGCAGAGACAACGTGTGATGAACTGACCGCAACCCCCATTCCCTGTCCTCCTGCGCCGCTCGAGGGGAAATGAGGTAGAGAAATCGGGACTGAAGTTGAGCCTGGGAAGAAGGGAAGGGTGAAGGAAAGGTGTTTTAAGATTTGGCTTTATTTCTCATCATCCTACTCTGATTTGATTGGTAATAAATTAAATTAATTTGCCTGTGACAGTAATTGGTGAGTGATCTCCCTGTCCTTATTTCAACCCCTCAGTCTTCTGTTGTATTTTCTCTCCCCTGTCCAGCTCAGGAGGGGGAGTGATAGAGTGGCTTGGTGGGCACCTGGTGGCTAACCAAGGTCAACCCACCACACCCTCTCAAACACCTGCCTACATCAACAAGGTTAAAAAGTCACCAAATATTACTGAGCATTTGTCTTTTGACTACAAGGTATCTGATGTCAAAACCATGAAATTGGTTGAACTCAGGTATTTCAATGAAAGTCTGATATTTATGTTGAAATAACTATTTGGTTAGATTTAACATATATTTGTATATTATAACTGTTTTAAGATACTTAAGCCTGTGGAATAATGACCAGAGATGACTTTAAATTTAAACTTTAGCATTGTTCACACAATAAGGAATGGTATAACATCAAAGGAGCTTCCAGGATGGAGTACAGCTGCAGCTGGTATGCAAGGCCACAGTGTTCCCCGGATAATTGCTTGTGAAGCAGCATGGGGGGTGGAACGGAATGAAGACTCTGTGGCCAGCCTCTGTGATATCACTGCAGAAGATGGGAGCTTGAGGGTACCATGGAGCTGATAAGCTGCACAATTACCACCCTGGGCCAAGAGTCTGTCAGATTTTGACAAAATGCTGTTCTTTGTGTGAACTTGGCTCATTATAATGTCATTATAATACCAAAACACACCTCCATCCCAAAGGCTACCCGCCTCCAAGGTGCGATCACTCCTCCCTGAGTCCGAGCCCTGAATTTTTCATAAACTATACCTTTAATTGCAAGGTGAGAGAATTTTACACCAATCATAATGAAGGTATTTATGACTAGAGCCACTCAAACTCCACCTTGAAGTTAAAAAATAATATTAAAATGGCTCAAGAAAGGGGGAATATCAGGGAAGATACCATCAGGGAAGATATCGTAAACAAGCCAGGAAAGTTACCATCATAAATTTCCTCCGACTTCTGGGATTAGCCAATGGGCTGAGCCTCTCTTCCCCCCCATCGGGACCCCTTTGGGTAAGAATTCGGACTTTTTCCCCGGGAAACCTAGAAACCTTTATAGAATTACTTTTGATTTAATGCATATTATAGCCAGGCTGTATTATTTGTAATCTTTTTATTTGCACATGCTTTTGTAGGCAGTATATTTATCACCAGCAAACCAAAAGAACCTGTACTTCTGTTGCTTTAATAAACTGCACTGTTCATTAAGCTAGTCGTAAAAGTTTCTCATTGGGTGCCGCCAAACTCTCTAAATTATGGCCGTGTGAGTCCATGGAGCATGACTAAGCTGAAAGTGCGGTACACTATTTAGTGCATCTGAATCATGACAGTTCAATAAACTGAACGCAACCAGTGCCAAGATAACACCAGCATCTAGCCCCTCTGACACGTTTTTGAAACCCTCCAGCATTGCCTGGCGTCATAGATAAGTCACTATAACAAGACTGACTCCAGGGATGTCTGGATCAATAGACAAGCAGCAAGAATGCTGCAGAAATATGGTTGCTTTGCAAAGTTTTCCTAAGTAATTGGTAGTGTGGGTGTTAGTGATTAGTCAAATTGTGTTGTACCTGAATGTTTGAAGGGTATAAGAACCCTGTGTAAAACCACATCCAGGTTGCCCCAATTTGGCTGGGACACTTCATGCACATGAATAAATATTTACCCTTATAATTCTATACTTTGCATCCTAGCCTCTCTCCTCAGTTGGCATGGGCCAGTTACAAACTTTTGTGACAGGTGTTCCAGTTGGTTCCCCTAGCCAGTTTATTGATATGACTACAGGTACAGTGCAGAACATATCCACCCTGCCATAGAAATACACTGAAGAAAATCAAAGCTAATTTGAGACTTTTCAGTTGAGGTCTAGGCCAGTAGACTAAAAGACAGCAGTCTTCAAGTCTTTGGATTGAAAGTAAGTAAATGAATAAGACATACTTGGGAGTGTTAATTTATTGATCAGTCACTGGAAATAACAAGCAATAATCGATCTCAGAAGATAACCAAAGTTGTTAGGAAAAAATAAATATCAAATTTTCAAAATAGCATTGGGTCCTTTTGTCACAATAGGGTGCTTAGCAAGTATGTCACCTGAGCTGGACTAACCTAGATCCTTGAAAGATCTATCCTACTAGCCATCAAGCAAAGACAAATTTAAGATAGTTTTCTAATCTAAAAGAAAACATGTAAAAATACCATACTTATTTCAATTCATATCCTGTTTATGAAAATAAGCCCCCAAAATGTATCACTGTATTAGTAATGCTAGAAAACCAATACAATTTAAAAAGTAATAACCCAGCATGCTCTCTTTGGGCAAAGCAACAAAGTACAGTATGCAGTGATACATACAGTGATGCAGAGGCATGGTTCAAAGCTGTGTTCCAGGTTTTAACCACTCCTGCACAGCATGACAACAATATACAGAAGATTCATAAAGAATCACACAAAGATCCATTTACTCCTATCATATTAGGTGGCTACTTGCTTATACAAAAGGAAAGAATAAGGCAAGCAACGGTTGATCCTTGCACTGCTAAACCCTTCCTGGCTTCCAGCATTAAGCAACTTGGGGATAACCTGAGCCAGGGATTGCAGCCTCTGAAGCCATCATTTTTAATAAGTGACATGAATTCATTGAATACCTTTCTGAACCAGCCTGAAAACTGTTGACCTTCAAAGTATCTTGTAGCAGCAAGTTCCACAATTTGTGTCCCAAATTAAAAAGTGCTTAAACTTACTCTAATTTAATTCAGCATCTCCTTGTATAACATGGCAGTAAGTTTATTACTCCCTATCCACCTTCCTGCAAAGTAGATACATACCTCTAGCAAAACTGTCCCTCAATCGGTTCCTAGACTAGTAAATCTAGCCTGCTCCTCCTTATGTGGAAGCTTTACTTCTAGTCATCGTTGTTGGCCTTTTCTAGTTCTACTAAATAGTCTTTGAAATATGGTAGAAACAAAAGTACGTCTTATAATATAGAATATGAAGTTAGATTATGTTTTCCAGTTGGGATAATGCTTTTCCCGGTGATCACGCGAAGGCCAGCTTTCTTTTGTCCTGTTCCCCCTGCTCAGTCTGCGCCAGAGGGGGCAGAGTGTGGCAGAGCACGTCATCGGAGCTGAATTAGGGGGGGTAACCTTTTGTTATCCCTCTATATTCATGGCCTGGCCAGTGATGTTCGATGTTCGTGTTACCAAAGACAGGCCTCTGCTTTGTTTATAACCATATGCTAACTAAAACGTTGTTTGCTTCCTACTAACCTTCTTACTGTGTGAGAAAATAGTTGGTGACCGAGCTGATAGTGATAAGGATGGGATAACAAGAAGTAGTTAATTACTTCAAGGTTCTTCAAGGTTGGTATGTACTCCTATACGAATTAAGACACAGCTGTGGCTACTTCAGGGAACATCCTTATCATCCTCAAGAAGCTGGCAAACTTACAGTAAACTTTTAATGTCCTGAGATGACTCAATACCTTAAAAGGATAATGTGAGGAATGTATCCCTACCCAAATGACCGCCGAGGAGCTCACGCCTGCGCAGAAGTGTTTTGCCGATGCTGCAAAATTTAATATGCATGTGCAAAAGGGCTATTCGGCCATCCCAATGAATATGTAAGCCTCGGTGGAGTTATGTATTAGGTAGGTGGAATAATGAGAATCCTTTGTGTATAAATAATGGGTGAATGTCTCCGGTAAGGTGTGCTAGATTTGTGGATTTCCACCTAGCACCCGACGTCGAATAAAGCAATATCTCCTCTCTAAACTACTTTTGGTTTTGAGAGCTTTTGTTTCAGGTAACATTCGTACAGAGGTAGCCCGAAGGCTGGCGCCGGAAGATTTTGCAGGTTGCCACTAAACGTGCTTCTGAAGCGGAGTAGCTTTGGCGCTTGCCTGGTTCTGCTCCGGTTTCGAGCGCCCCTCCTCCCTCCCGGCGCCCCTCCTGCTTGGCGCGGGGGGGGGGCAGGCGCCATGCTGGCAGTGCCGGGGGTGGGGCTCGTGCGGCCGGGACAGGAGCTTGGACCGCAGTGGCTCCGCCCTGCCCGCCTCCGCCTTGCTGCTCGCGGCGGGGTGGAACCCACTGCAAATCGGGGCAGTGTTTGCCCAGTCCCCCTCTCCCCCTGCTGAGGACTCTGCCGAGGAGACGGTTGATTTGGCTACCTTTGGGAACAGTTGGGATTTTCCACCGTTTTCTGAATTGTCCCTTTCAGCGCCCGGTATTGTGGGGTGGAGAAACAGCTCCGGCCAGCACGGGAAGGGAGATCGCCGCCGGCGTAGACGGGGCAAGCCCAGGCGCCCCGCTCCTCACGGTGTCTTTCTCGCTTCTGCTCCCGGACGGCAGAGCGGTCGCTGCTGAGGCCCTGGTGGACTCTGGCTCTTGTAGGAATATGATTTCTGCAGATTCTGTAAAAATGCTCGTGTGCCAATAGAGCGCCGATCTGTCCATTGCCCTACTTTTGCTACTGACGAGAAACCCGCCGGCGGTGGTCCCACTGAGCGGCAGACCCCGCTCTTGCAGCTCTCCGTCGCCCCAGGATGCTAGTTTTTCTTTTCCTGCCCCCGCTATGCCCTTTTATCCAATCATCCTGGGCACGCCTTAGTCCTGCACGATCCAGTGATCTGTTGGGCACAGAGACGAATTTACCTTCCTGGGGGTGAAGTGCAGGGGATGCTGCTGCCTGCCCCCTTCCGCTGCAGCCGGCGGGGTACAGCGCCCTCCCCCGGCGCCGGTTGCTGGCCAAGGTTCCGAGCAGGCCCTAGTGCCCGCCGGGTGTCGCGTGCCGGCAGCGCCAACTCCCCCGAGCCACCTGCTGGCCTGTTGGGAGCGCTGCCGTCAGAATTTAGGGACTTTTTGGACGTTTTTGAGCAAAAGCGAGCAGAGACCTTTAAACACCCCCCCCATCGGGTATATGATTGTTCCATCGAGCTGTTCCCAGATGCTCCTCTCCCTTCGGGCCATATCTGTCCTCTGTCACAGCCAGAGATGGTGGCCTTGAAGGCTTATACGGAGGATGGTTTAGCCCAGGGTTTTATTCAGTACTCCACTTCCTTCCCTTTAGTACCACTATATATTTTGGAAGGAAGCTTGAGGCCATGTGTGGAGTATCAGGGATTGAATGATATTGCCATCAAGAACCCAGTACCCCTGCCCCTCATTCCTGAGTTGTTAGAGCATTTACAAAGGGCATGCTGGTTTACTTAAGTGGCTTATAATCTTTTTTGTGTTCATCAGGGCAATGAGTGGAAAACGGCCTTTGCACGTATGGCCATTTTGAGTAACATGCGATACATTTTTGGCCTGTGTAATGCCCCTACTACCTTTCAGGGCTTTGTCAACAATGTTTTCTGTGACTTGTTGGACAATTATGTCATTGCACATCTGCATGACATTTTAGTTTACTCAAGGATGTGGGAGGAACATGTTGTTCACATTCAAGAGGTTTGCTCCCACCTTCGGCATCACTGCCTTTATGCAAAGCTGGAGAAGTATGCCTTCCTTCAACAGCGTATAGACTTTCTGGGTTACTCAATTGCCCCCAAGGGTGTGAGTATGGACATGAAAAAGATTGATGCCTTTCTTTGTCAGCAGTCTCCCCTGATGGTATGTGGTGTGCAGTGCTTTTTAGGCTTTGCTAATTTTTATCAGCGTTTTATTTGGAATTTTGCTCAAAAGGTTGCTCCACTCACAGCACTGACTCATAAGGGTGCCCTTTTTCAGTGAATGCATGAGGTTTTTGATGACTTGAAGCAGGTGTTTATGATGGTCCCAGTTCTGGCCCACCTGGATATCAGTCATCCTTCTGTGTTGGAGGCAGATGCTTCTGCCCATGCCATCAGGGCAGTACTTTCTCAGCATGGTTCACTGGATGGACAGCTTCATCCT
This sequence comes from Limosa lapponica baueri, assembly GCA_002844005.1. Taxonomy (NCBI): domain Eukaryota; kingdom Metazoa; phylum Chordata; class Aves; order Charadriiformes; family Scolopacidae; genus Limosa; species Limosa lapponica. The sequence goes on from KZ507512.1 coordinate 19,401, forward strand.
TCTGCCTGTTTCTCCTGCCAGGTGACTATCACAGAGAGGAATTACGAAGCCTGGGATGAAGAGTTGTTGGCCATTGGAGAGGCATGTGCCAAGTGGAGGCACCTTCTTGTGGGTCTTGCTGAGCCCCCTTTGGTTCTGACTGACCATCAAAATCTGGAATATTTTAGGCATCTGAAGTACTTCTCTCCCAGTTGGCTTGTTGGGCAATTTCGCTCTGTTTCCATTTACTGTCACCTGCAGGCTGGGTAAACAGAATGGCAGGGCAGATGCCCTGTCACATCAGGAAGCCTCAGCAGGTGATGCTGAGGCAGAGATGCTCCCCTGTCATTTTTCTCTCTGCAAAATTTTTTTGCGGCTCTGCCAGCCAATACCTTGGTTCTGTGCATCGGGTGATGGCCAGTGATCCTTTGGTCATGCAGCTTTGGCAGGGAATACTTCACAGAAAAAGCAGAAAAAGGATGGTTGTCCGTATCGCGTTGAGTGGCTGTATATCCCTGCCGACCCGCTGCACACACAAGGTTCTTCAGCGCTGTCATGACGCACTGACAGCAGGGCACGGTGGTCATCAGAAGACTGCATCAAATCACACAGGGCTACTGGTGACCTATGGTGCAAGCTGATGTTCAGGCTTGTGATGTCCATGCCAGGACAAAGAGACTAATGTAGAGGCTACGGGGACTATTACAACCCTTACAAACTCCTGAGCGGCCACAGCAAATTATTTCAGTGGATTTTATTGTGGACTTGCCTGTGTTTCAGGGGCATACAGCGAGTGGTGCTTGTGGCAGTGGACTTGTTTACGAAGGTGGCTATTTTTGTTCCACTGAAGAGGCTGCCCACAGGCCCCCAGACTGCACACTTGGTTTTGCAGCTATTGCTTCACTCTCGTGGTCTGCTGGATAGTATGGTGACAGATGAAGGGGCCCAGTTTACTGCCCAGTTCTTGAGGCAGCTTATGGGCCTGCTGGGGGTCCAACTCCACCTTTCTACCCTTTATGACCCACAGTCCAATGGTCAGATGGAGCAGGTAAACCAAATCCTGGAGCAGTATCTCCACTGTTAACATCAAGATGGCTGGGCCTCTCTGTTACCGTTGGCAGAATTTGCACATAACAGCAGTGTCCACTATTCCACGCAGCAGACCCCTTTTTATGCACAGTATGGTTTTCATCCCCATGACCACTGAGCTACTCCAGTGGCTGTCCAGGGGTTTTCTCCTGAGGCCTCCCTTGAGCGGTTGCAGTATATGCATTTGTTTCTTCAAGAGCAGCTGGAAAAAGCAAAGGTTGCTTACAATAACTATGCAGATAGTCATTGGTGACCAGTGACAGACTTTGTGGTTAGGAACTATGTTTGGTTGTCCGGTGAACATAGAATCATAGAATGGCTAGAGTTGGAGGGGACCTTAAAGATCATTGACTTACAACCCCTCTGCCATGGGCAGGGACACCTCCCACTAGACCAGGTTGCTCCAAGCCCCATCCAACCTGGCCTTGAACACTTCCAGGGATGGGTCCCTCTCCACCATTTCTGTAGGCCCCCTTCAAGTACTGAAATGCTGCTATAAGGTCTCTCTGAAACGTGTTTGTTTTGTGCATCCTTCTCCTAAGTTGGACCACCGTTACCTGGGCCTGTATAAAATCCAGTTGTGTTTCGTCTGCACCTTCTATGCACTTTCAGCATTCACCCATTGTTTACATCTCCCTGTTAAATCCTGTTCACCCAGATCCCTTCCAGTGGCAACCTCTACCTCCATCTCCAGTGATGGTCCAGGGCCAGAGAGAATATAGTGTCTGGACTGTTTTCAATTCCAGGATATCCTGGGGTACCCTGCAGTATTTGATTGATTGGGTGGGTCATGGCCCAGAGGTTCCTGGGCACCCATTAGCCTGCTAAGTTTGGTGCACACCAAACTGGTGTGCACTGTGTTGGTGGGGGCACACACTGGGAGAAGGGGGAAGATAGTGCCAGGGTTATATAGGTATCCATTCAAATCGACGATCTGTAAATATTAAGTCTTCAGCTGCCATTGTTGTGTTATCAGGAGAGCTAATAAAACTGGCTAGCAGGCAGAGCCCAGCCTCTCCGAGCTACTGCCTGCAAGAGCCTTCGAATCTTACATCTCTTGTCTTGGGCCTGCCCTGACAAGCAGCTTCTTCAGAGAACAGAGGTATATCCACTGACTGAAAATTAAGGTTATTATACATCCTATTGTTACAATAGCAGAGTAAAGAAATCAGCATTTAAGTCTCCACATTACCATCCTGATTCCCTCTGAAGTTTCATATCCATCTGTCAATAAAATTTACCTTATTACAAACAACTACATACACGTACTAAAACTGTATTTTCTTGGTTAGATATTAATGTACTATGATAAATGCACCAATCATAATAATTAAACTACACCAACAGAATTTGACTGTGTATACATGAAAACGTAGCACCACATTTGAAACATTACATGCAAAAGTTTAACAGGTGAAAAAGGACTTAATGCAAATAGGTGAACTGTGATACAGTTTTCTACCAAGCTTCACAGCAAATTTTTCCAAGATTACAAAATTTAAGCTTATATGTAAGTACACATTAACATACCATACTTCCACACAGCTAAGAGCATATGATTGCCCTGGTGAAAGTGAGAATATGCATTCTTTGTATGGCAGAAGATTGCCAAGGTTGAGGAAAGGCATTTGGTGTAAAGTGCAATTATTATTTGGCAATGCAATTGTGTTTTCCTGTTTAAGGCTCATATTGGTGAAACGTGTAACTTAAGATTATAGTTACGTAACTGAAGTTATTTTAAATATGAATAAATATCACTGGTTAAATGCAGTTATAAATTGTAATACTATTAACTATTTTGCTTTAATTTGTTAGAGAAAACTTGGATAAAATAATTTTCTGAATATTAAAGAATATTGTGACAAACGTGTAATATTGAAGCATTATATAGTAAAGAAAAGGCTTAATTTTTTAGCCCAACATTAGGCAAATAAGGTTGCTACTCGTGTAGCTTAAGTAAGAAATTTGGAAAAAAAATGCTTGGATTCTATGATGAACAAGTTATATTTGTAGTTTATGAATTAACACAAAAGTTAGATATTAAGAATTGAGAGCAATTTATATTGGAATAATAAAAAAAAAAAAAAAAAAACAAACCAAAAAAAAACCAAAAGACCAAAGGAAACCACCTATGTCACCAGAAAGCAAGTCACTAGGTATTTGTTTTAAACATAGTCAATTCAGAAATCTCGCATAAACATAGCAAGCTCCACCACCTTAAGGTCAGTCCTGGTTCTTGCCACAATTACACTTTTGGTGAGGCTGTTCCAGAGCTTCATGACTAAAGATCAGAAATCTGTTTCCAGCTTAAGCTGATAGACAGCTACCCTACCCTTCTCAGACTCTTTTTGCAAGGTTAAACAAGGCAAGCTCTTTTAGCCTCCTCTTCTAAGACAGGCTGTTGGGGCCACACAACCTGGCCAGGAGGAGGAGAGTGAGAAACCAGCCCCAGAGCCAGTCCAGCCTGTCCCCATCCGGGCAGGGAACCACTGATGCTCCTGGGACTCCATGCATTGTTGGGGCCATGCAGAACATCTGGAAGATCGATTAAGACTGATTTTGGAACCCTTCTGAGCATGTCGCAGAACAAGCAAAACTTGATCAGAAATAAGACTATATTGCTTTAAGAATAAGATTGCTTCGAGCTGGCCAGACAGAAGAGAAAACCATTGTGCGTATCTGTGAAGGTCAGGCTGGAAAACCGCCTGGAGAAGTGTGTATAGAAAGATGTGGCTGAAGACAGTCACATACCATGAGAATGAGAGTGCTCATCCTGTTTGGCAAAACAACTCAGAAACTAGCTCTATATATATAGCTTTGTGTATGTGAATAAAGCGT
>KZ507513.1:39202-51023 GCA_002844005.1 Limosa lapponica baueri
TTTTTTTGAGAATAGCATCATATTATATTCTTCTCTGAGCAGATAATTTATTCAAGGAGTGACAGATTGTCTAGTCTGTCTGAGGCACTGGCCTGCGACTCGGATCTAGCTGTGGTTGCCACAGATTCCCTTTGCTGTCAATATGTAGTGTATCCAAGCATAAAATGAACCGTCAGACCGCATCTTAGAGATGCTGTGTTTGGTTTGAGTGGCCAGTGTGATAAACCTTGAAAGGCTATTGCTTGCACCTGCACACATGCTCTTAAGGCTTTGGTCTGCAAGGCTTTAATTCCGCACACTATATTAGCACTAAATTTATATCTACATTATATGACCAGTAAGATATTAATAGCCAAAAAACAAGTATCTTTTGGAGCAAGCATAGGCTTTCCTGTTTGAATCAGCTGAGTAATTGATCCTGGAATACAGGCACAGGAAAATGCTTGAAAACCAGATGTGAAAGGCTAGAGCTGACTCTGAAAGGTCAAGCATACAGGAACGTAAAATTTACTTAGAGAGCTAGTGCAGGAAGGAAATGTCCTAGAAACAGAGTATCCCATGTTAGAGAGAAAGTTTTTTCCAGTGCCAAGAGAAACAACAGAAAATCATGAACAGAGAAGCAGTTTTTTCAGGAGTCTGACACTGAAAAAGTGAGTCTGCAGTTTGCAGCTTCTTCCTGATCCATAGCAAAACTTCTGGCAGAGCTCCATAAAGCTGCAGATCTCTGTCAAATCCCTTGGTAAGTCTCACTTCTCCTGCTGAGTGCTGCTGCTTGTGAGAAGCTTCACCAAGGGTGAAAAGGGCTTGCTATTAATTGGCTTATCCTCGCTGCTGATCCTGCACACTGACCAGAAGGTGTCCGGGTCAATGGAGAGGTTCCTGTTCTCTTCCTGGGGCTTTGGCCCTGTGCCACAGCTGGCCTGAGCAGGGTTGCACTTGTGTTACTGTGGATCCATCCTGGCTGTTTGCCTCTCACTGTGTCCCAGGACTCATGCTTGTCCTTGGAATATGGCCTGACTGCTGTAGTGCCCCCCAGCAGGGGAGTCAAGGCTTGCTGGGGATCTCTTAACCCACTGGAGGTTTGTCTGTCTTCCTCTGGTGCCGACGCTGAAGGCACTGGTGAGGTGGGCAGCACTTGCTTAGTTCCCAACCCATGGCATCCTCCCCAGCGAGCAGGCCTACAATGAGCAGCTTTAGGCTGAGGTTTGTTGGTGGAAGACTTTCAGAGTAGAAGTCTGCAGCTTCCTTCGAGCTCAGTACTTGCCATTCATCTTCCTGAGTCCTTTGTTCATCCACATTCCATAAAGTTGATAGTAACAAGGACACAAACTTTACCTTCCAATATTTCTTCCCTTTGTACGAGTGTTACCTTTTGTTTCTTTGGCACGGAAATTGACGTCCGGCTGGTGCTAATGCTTCCATTCAGTGGTGCACCATTCAATGTGCACTGTGCTCTAAGATTCTTCTTTTGTTTAATTATTATCATATGTTCATTTTTATCCCAGACAAAGCATGTGCTAGGGCAGCAGCCTTTAAAAGACCTTGCTATCGTTACCTGCAAGTGCGGCAGTAATTCAGTTATTGCACCTTTCCATAATTCTCACCAGTGGAGCAGTGTAAATAAACAGGGAGCAGTGAGACACAGGATGGGAGCCAGAAGCAATTTAGCGACAAGAGTTTGTCATCAAGATACAAAACTCCCTGGAGCAGGGGAATCGTCTGCATTGCCATCTCATGGCTCTCTGACTGCTGGCCAGATAGATGGTGCCCTTGTTTTTTCACTGACAAAGTATTTCCTTTTGCAGAGCCTTGCTGCTTCCCCTGATCTCGTTGCTGGATGCAAAGTACATGAAAGAGCTGATGCTATTCGAAAGAGACATGGAGGGTATGCAGGGAGGGTTCAGGAGGAGACCAAAGATATCTGCACAGAGAGATATATTGGGCAGGCTCTGGTTTGGTGGCTGTGTGTGAGAGGCATTTGCAAGGCTTTCCTGATGATCCCTTTAAGGACTCCTGTTACAAAATGATTTTGCTCTTCACTGTAAACTCTGGGCAAGAAGTAATGTATCCTGTTCTGTGGCTCCTCGTACCTTCTGAGTTTGAAAAGCAATGGCGGTGATGAACTCTTTTTTTCATGAGATGTGTGGAAAGATACCCTTTGTGTGCAAGTTTGGAACAACAGTCTGTACCGGTATTTCTGGACTTTAGGATGACAGACAGTCCAAAAACAAGAGTGCACTGGAGAAAAACACACAGCTGCTGAGCCCAGCAAGTATGAAGGTTTAAAACAGGTGCATATTTGTAATTCTCAACACTTCACTTTTGTACTGGTCCTGCCTAACAAGGCTTTTGACAAAACTGTAAAGATACTTGTTCTGGACCAATGAAGGTGGATTACGTGCTGTAGTATAGGGAGTCCTGACTGCTGGACCATATCTGAATGATGGTGGTTACTGGAAAGTGATATCCATCTAGAGAAGGTTAAACTCCTGGTATGAGACAGGTTCGATTTAAGTCCCACATCATAATGATGACTTCCAGCATCTCTGAAATAAATGGCTAAGTGTTGTTTGCCAAGGTTTAAAAATTTATTGCAAAAGCACTTTTCAGAGTTAAATATCTCCCTGTGGTTTTGGTGATTTATAGATTTTATAGCTATTAAGTTCTTGCAGCATGACTTTCTTTGTGTAATATAGTACAAGTGGTTCCTGCGTCAAATTCATTGCTTCTGGCTTTGTTCAAGGTCAGGTTCAGTATGATGCTAAAGGAGCTGTTTCCCTATCTTATCTGCTTCCCTCCTCTTCTTAACCCTGTCTAGTGTTACGTGAGCTTTTAATGATGTGATGGCTCTATGGCTGCTTCCCTACCTCTATAGCCTCCTCACTGCTTCCCTACCTGGGCGGAATTTGGTCATTTAATGACAGTGCATCAATCTTTATTTGTGAGAAATGTGAACTCACACCTAGAAAGAACAGCAAGGCTGAGCTGTCATGAGGTGCAACATTTCATTGTGACTCAACTTAGATACATGTACTTGAGAGGCAATTGCCCTGTTCTAGATCACCTTTCATCCAAACTGCGCCCAGAGGACCACGAAGGGTCTCCAAGACCACTTCCACGTTTCCCAGGTTTGGCAGGCTGTGCAGCTCCAGCCCACCACAGTTATGCAGAGAACCGTAGAGAATTGTCCAGCTGGTGGGAGATATGGTGCAATTTGTCCGGGACATTGTGTTTGTCTCTGGTCCCTCCAAGAATCGGCATTGGCAGGATGCCCATCTCTGTAATACCTGTACACCTGGCCTGTGAGGTTGTTTTTTCTACCCTCACAAAATGGGCATGGATCCTGTCCAAACCAGTACGATTAAGAGCTATGGCAGTTGCTGGCTGTTCAGCAGGTCAGTCTGCAAGGTGGGGTGCTGCAGTGGGGGTAGAAGTGCCTCCCTGCTGTTACTGAGACCACAGCTTATTTTTCCTTTGGCGATTCCCCACACCCAGCTGCAGCCCTGAGGTTCCCCACCTCCCAGAGTCACAATATTCATAAAGAGATTTTAAGAAATATGTAGAAAAAGACACCCAGTCCATGAACATGTTAGGCAGAATCAGTCCATCAGCCCTTTCTGTGGGGAGCCCTCGTACACCAGGCCACAATCAGCAGTGTCAGATTGGCACTGCCGTCGCTACACAGATGTAAAAGTGTCCAGCTGTTTAACTTGAGGTGGTTACAAACCATGAAACTGTCTACTTTACTCTGTGGTGAGGAAACAGACTACTCACTGCCCAGTGAAGATTCCTTTATTGATCTAGTCCAGTGGAAAGTGTTCTCAGAAGGCTCCTTTTTTTTCTTTCAGGCTTTCAGCGTCCCACCTCATGTTTCATACATCTACCTTTGCTACAGGGCTTCGCTCAGCCTTATCACCGAAGCGTAAATTACATCCCTGTTACTATAACAAGTGTCTTCTGAGCACTTGCAAGTAACACCCATCAGAAATGGTGCCCCTGGAAAAGCAGGAGGAATAACCTGTGGTTTCTTGTGGCTGGTATGTGTCTAGCTATTAGCGGTGGACTGGCTTCTCAGATCCAGCACTGCAGTGAAATGCAGTTGGGTGAGGGCTTTGCAGTATAAATCTATTGCAGTTTCTGCGTTCTCGCACCTCTTGGTTCTAACTCTTCCAAGACATCTTTATGTTGGAGGAAAATAGACACAACCAGAGTTTTGGCAGGTTGAAAGAAGGCAGCAGCAGAAGCTCTGAGTATTTGCAAGAAATTGCACTGTGGAAAGTCTGGCAAATACACAGTAATCAGTTTTTGCCTACTTAACGATTTCACAGGGGATCGATAAATTGTCAGGAGTGTTTAAACTGGTTACTCTGAAGCGAAAAAGAGCCTGTGAACTGAAAGGCCAAGAAGGGGGTGTAAGCCCCTATTCTGATTATTAAAGGGACTCAGCTAGTTCAGGAATAATGTTTCACTGTATGTGTTATACCTGGAATTGGGGTGAGGTATAGTGAAAAGGATAAATCAGGCCGCTCTCCTCTGGTATAGATGCTCCAAAGCAGAACTGCACAGAGTCTGATTGGCAGTGGGTAGGGGACGTTCTACACCAGAGATAATAATTTGAGCTCCAGTGACCAATTCTTACTGTATTTCTGGGGGTCCATCTCAGGAGAAGCTCTCCTGATTCATTGTAAACGGTGCCTTTTGGGTTTTTACGGGGAAAGAATTAGTTGGTTTTGCTTTCCAAACAATTCATTTTCACTGTCTGGGACTCTGTCATGATGTGTTGCCGTAATACCTACACGGAACTGTTTCTTAGCTGGAAAAATCAAAATGACTATTTTTTTTTCTGTTTGATTTTAATGTAGGGAGAAATGAATTCACATACTGATACACAAAGCATCAACAGATATAAAAAATAAATCAACATATACCACTGAGAGATGATAGATATACACACATTGATAGGAAGTGCAAGCTACATCCCTACTAAAAGCTGGTTGAAAAAGGCAGCAGTAGAAATGAGGAAGACCAAAACAGTAACTTCTTAAAAGGCTTTAGGAGGAAAAACAATTTCACACGGCAGGAACAGATCTTTGGACTTCTGTGCTGTGCATACAGGCATGAACATTCACAGCCCCACGTACAGATGGACAGAAATGCTTCTCTAATCACTGTTATCTTGATTGACAGCTAGACTGGGACCCTGCTTACATGAGCCTGTGAGGTGTGATTTTTCTGCTGATAGAAGTCATCACACAACTCTTACCAAAGGGTAGTGCAAGCACAGGGCTAGTGAGTACCAGCTGAATCTCTGGCTCATGAAGTGCTGTATTGTTTCTGTTTGATGCTGGTTCTGTTGTGGGCTTGATCCCTTTCAAAATCTGCCATACCCACTTAGTCCCTGGGCCCAGTGCTCTTTACAGTCCATTTGTTTCTGGATATGAAGAAAAGGTAAAATCACAGGCCAGCAGAGAAAATTACCTTTGTGTCAGATAGTATCTTTTCAATAGTGTGTACAGTGAGCTGAGATTATTGGGTCCAGTCCCTCACTGAGATTCTTACAATACCAATTCTAATTGATAACAGTTGAATTGAGCACACTTCTAAAACACAAAAGTACAATTCCATTGTAGCTGTGCACCTTTATTTCCTTTTTCTTTGTATTAGGCTTTGGATCTTGTTTGCATTCAGACTTCTAACCATTAAGAAGTACTAACATCGACCGGACTGTAATGCCTAATAAGGATACAGAGTATAGAAAATTCTGTAACATGAAGCACCCTTGTACAGCTTCTGAGGCTGGAAAGAGCATGTATTTTCTATGCACACAGGCTTTGTATTTCATATATCCTTTTCTACATAAAAATTCTGGCTAATTATTATTCCTTCTAATGTCTTTCCCCGTGTAGATCAAAGAGCAATGTGGATTTCTACGTGTGATCTTCTACCGTGAAAATTTCCTCCTTTGCAGTTTGAACGATGTATTTCTGTATGGGGGAATTGCTCATGACATGGGAATGGGAGGTATGAGGTAGCTTCTGGGCTATTACATTGCCTGGAGCTGGGAGTTGCAACAAGGCACAGGGGAATGAGATTCACACTGCTGGCTGTGTGAGTGCTACGGTCAGGAATCTGCCTGCTTGTGCCAGCTGCTGCAGTAAGGACCCCTCCTTCCCTCAGCCCCTGGTAACTTTGCTCTTGGTGGGGTTCGTTGCTGTCCTCTCTCAGCGTTAGCAGTCCTGACTCTGCCACTGCTGTCACAGCCTGCTTATCTGTGCTTCCCTTGTCTTGACGTCAGAGGAGTCAGCTGCTGTTCAAACCTGTCAACCTCATTTCAGGCTCGGTAATTATCCCATCATAGCGAGTAGTACTTACCGCACACTTCCTTCTCTCTTTCTTTGGGGAAGGACGTTATCTCCCAGCCACGCTTTTCTGAAAGGTTAAGCATCTTTCTCTTCAACTAAGTGGAAGATTGTTCCTTTAATCATACCTTTCTGCTTGATGTTTGTCATCTTAACTAATGTGTGTCTCCCTGTGCTGGATTCATTCAGTACTCATTTCTCCCAGGATTTGTGTCAAAGCATTAATTTGCCATGAAATTTCTTTCATTCAATTTAATTTCAGGACTGCTGCTCAGACGTTTGTATTTGAGATCAGATCTCAAGACCTACATTTCCTCTCTATCTGTGAGCATTCCAAAAGCTGACCACATTCCCGTTTAACAGCTGGGTTCAAAACTGGTTTCAGGAGACTAGGCTGAGAGGGCTGAGAATGCCGAAATTGTGCTGCCGTGGGCAGCTGGCTGGTTCTCAGACCACCATCTACATTGTTTTTGAAAGTAGATGTTGTGTGTGAAATGCAGTGCTTTGTTCTGGTTGCATATTGTTTGGTTAGTTTTATGCATTAAGGAGAGAAATCGGCAATGAAAGCACACAAAGCAAGAGAAGTGACTCTAAGTGTGATACTTCCTTTGCGGTTTTGAGGCTGGAAATCCAACCTGTAAGGATGTCACTGATAGAACTGGGTGATACCGTATCTCAGGAGCCTGCCATTGCACTTTCAGCTATGTTTTTGACCTGTGAATCAGAGATGAACAAATGGAGTGCCATCATGTTTGGCAGAAAAGTGTCTTGTTCTGATTTTGCATAAACTGTGTTGTCTGGAGTCGCCGCCCGGGTTTCAGCACAAGCCTGGAGCACACTTGTAGCAGTGGCACTAGCTGTAGGCTCTGGTTTGGTGCATTTTCTGCTGCTTCTGTTTGGCTTTGGGCACTGTGTTTTCAGTGGTACAGGAGATGTCTGAGCTGCACACTGTGACCTATCTACCAGTCATGGTTCAGACTTGCCCTGTTCTCCCCAGCTTCTTCCTGCTGGTCTTTGGTATTTTGTTTGTTCTTTGCATATGATAACACCTCAATTAAAATGTGACTGTGTGTGTCAGCGAGTAAGGTGGTGAGAAAGTGTTGGCTGATGAGCTGGCACTCTGTGCCCCACCTCTCTCCCCAGTTTTACTTCAAAAAATGATAATTATTCCTGGAGTAGATCCCATTTGGCTGATGTCTCACAACTGGAAGCCATGAAAACCATTATTGTGTGTAAGTTCCCTTTATGTACTGTTGGGAATGATCACACACACCACAAGCTACAAAGAGGAAGAATATTTTCTCTGAAAATGAATCTCTGCTGCATAACTTGCAGATAAGCCTAGTGTTACCCAAAGATACTCCTCCTTGTTCTTTAAAGGCAAAGCATGCTGCACCCACATGACCAATTGCCTAATGCGTCTCTTGAGATCTAACAATTTTATGCTATGTTTGACTTATGCTAATGAACGAGACAATAATGGGCTGTGCTTCATTTCAGCCTGTCACAGCTTTTGCTAACAGCCTTGTTTTCCAGGAAGCCTTGGTTTCAGTTCTGGTAGAAGTGGAGGAGAAGGTGTTAATGCAGCCCTGCTTATTTTAGTGAGTGAGTGAATCAGTGGTTTTAGGAAAACAGTTCAAGACTTTAACCCTTTGTTTCCAGAGTAACACAATAAAATTACTGTAGAGTGAACAGATGGCTCTGGCATATTTTTATCCTTGCTCTCTGTTCCCATGGTATTCCAGACTGTGTGGGATTCCCCATAGACTGTTGTAAGATTTGTGGACCCAGCCAAATGTCTTGTTTTGCAACACAGCATCAGAAGGAAGGAGGGAAACGGAATCTTGTTCAAATCAGCTCTTTTTAAGTAACTTTAAATGAGAGGTTCTCACATATGGGATGATAGATGGTGGGGGAGTCTGTAGAGAGATGTTAGTCTTATGATTGTGGTGCTTGCTCATTGTCAGCTGCTACATTACATTAGGAGGAACAAAATAAATGATAAATACTAATCTGGTGGTATTGTCTGTATAAGCAATCGATGCATCCAAAGGTGTAGATTGCACAGGAAAAACTCACCAGGATTTTGGTCATCTCTAGATTGCAGATAGGATGGGGAAAGTAGTTTCTGTAGCTGAGAACAGTCTCTTTGGGACATGTACTCCAAGGAAGTTCTGAAAACTTCTTAATTCCAGGCAATGATTCTTTCTTAGGTGTGGTCAGATTCAGAGCTATTCACGTGTATCCTGTTTCAAAGTTTATTGGTGATTCTCTGTGGCCATAAAATGTTTTGTTTGTAAATAGAGATGTTAGCCAGTGAAGTATATGGTGTAAGAGAAGGGATTCCTTAGGAGTAATAACTTCTGGGTCTCAGCTATGGTTAGAAATCCTAACTGTAAGGATGTTAATGGCTAAATCTGTGTATGTGGTATCGCAATAATTTGTTGTTATCTCAAATTAGGTTTGTGTCATCGTGGGTATTAAAGACTGCAAGTGATTTCTCAATAGAGAACAGCCTATATCTAGTGTTGCCTGTAAGGAGGCAAGGTGAAAAATTGCTGGTGTCTAGCTGGCTGTGGCCAGCTGCAGAATTGATGTAGTGGAGGACCAGGACCTGCAGAGCAAAGAGAAAACAGGCTAGGGGAGAGGAGCTTGGCAATTTTTGCATGGCAAGGAATTACTGAGCCACAGCAGCAAGAGTCCCTCTTGCTTTGTTACTCAAGGCCCTAGACTGGGACCAGGGACGAAACAAACAGCCCTCTGCAGCCGTGAGGGTGACTTACTGAAGAGGACCCTGACTGAAGACCTCTTAACATCCCAGACCACGTGGACAATAAAAAAGCTTGAACCCAGGGGCTGGCTAAAGAGCTGGGAGTGGGTCTCAGCACAGGTGGTGGCCACATGGCCTGGCACTGCTCAGCTGGCACAAGTCCTGCCTCTGCGTTTCAGACTGTGAAGGTGTGAACTTACGCCCCTTCCCCAGACGCGAAAAAGGCCAGTCTGTTAAAACCAGGGTGAGCGCACTTCTGCTGCTCCCTGTATAAATCACGTGGGAACCTCTCTAATTCCACCCTGCAGCATTTACATATTTAATCTCCTTTTGCTGTTTTTTGAGGTTTCTCGCATATGCTTCTGCTTTGGGAGACCCTGCCCAAATGTCGCTGCTGCAGCACAGCCTGACCTTTCCTGCAAGTGCTTGTCTTGCCATTCTCACAGGTCCCAGGTGTTCCCAGCTCACACTTCAGTGTGAGACGTGCTCACAGACTCCTGCGGTATGAAGGCAAACTGCTGAGATGAGTTGTTTATTTCAAATGGCATCTTCTGGCTGTGACTTGGATCCTGCTGTAAGATTTCCATGGATGGAGCCAGTGTGGGGTCCCTCAGAACTCAATTACATCTAAACCTAACAAATTTTCTGTGTGTTAACAAAATCTATTCTGTGCTGGTCAGTTTTTGAAGAAAATTGAGGTCAGTAGAGGTCTGAGTTTCTTCTTGCCTGGAAATGGAAGCAGGATTCAGTTCCAGTCAGAAAATCTTTGCTGGAAAAAAAACCCTAGCTGTTTTGGCAGCATCAGTAAGAGAGCTGGCCAGGAGTCCTGAGAGGGTTCCTTGGCTGGGAGATGCCTCTGTATTGAACTCGCTTGCAAAAGCAGCTCAGTTTCAATAAATCTCTTCCGAAGTTTGTCAATGACCTGTCCTCTCCTCTTCCTCCACTCCCTCTGCTACAAAAATCCTCGTGTGGATGTAGGAGGTAGGAGGGGACCTGTCACACCTTCACTGGAGCAGATCTGGGAGATAGAAGGTTCTCTTCTCCAGTAAATTCAAAGCTGTCCCCACTTTTAGGGGTGTCTCTAGCTAACATAATGAGAAACTTTGGGCCAAAGAATCTGAGGAAATGCATTTCCTAGTTGCTGAGTTGGATGACTTTGCCAAAACTTAAATCTTTTCCTCATACCCAAATGGCACCAAAATCAAAAGGGTTATAATATTTCTGCAAGATTACTGCCTCTGCCTGCTTCATTTCTCTTGTAAGAGTTAAAACAAAATGACTAGATGGAGTTCAAAGAGAAATGCCCTCATCCCCTTGTAATTTTTAGGACACTGAATTCAGTACAAACACCAGGTCTTCTGAAAACTATAGACTTTAGGGTTGTGTGGCAGGAAACCATCTGAAACCCCCGGTGAAGGAAATGAGCAAAGGACAGAACACTGACACTGTCTGCGGGCACAAAAATAGCCAGTGAGTACTGGATATAAAACTCTTGAAGGTAAATTTTTGAGCAACCCCTGGGCTGACTGTGGGTTTCTGCCTTGGCTTTGCTGACACCAGGATTTCACCTCTGCTCTCCTCCCGTGTCTGGATTCAGCTGTGTTATCAGTTCTGGCATCCAGCAGATGGTTCTGCAGCAGCCAGGGTCTCTAACTGTTAAGCCTTTTCATTTAGTTACTGCTCTCTCTCCTTTGCTGGGTAGGGTTTAGTCTGGCAGATTTTCTACTGAGACTCTGATCAGTCTCTGTTTAGAGCTGGCTTGTAAATCGTTTACTTACAGCCTTTGAGCTGAGAATCCAACCCTTCCTGGTTCCTGACCTAAGCCAGCCTGCTTACCTGCAACGTGTGCGCCCCAAAGCCTCAGCTCCTCACTTCTGTGTTGCATCCAAAACTTATACTTTGAACCAGAGGTTCTTCTCTGGTGGAAGAATATTCTGCCTCACTTTATCGTCCGCTGCTAATTCCTGCTCATTAATATGCATCTCTGCCTTGGGCAGTTTTGATTTCAAAATTGTTTCTTCACACTGAACCTTGTTCCTTTATTTTCATTGTAGAGACTCTTTAAAGTGTTCCTAGCCTGCTCTTATGTGTCAGAAAGCAGCAGGGGGGCAAACATCTCTGCAGCGCAGTCAGTATAGCTGGGAAATCCAACAGAGAGGAGGCAAATGCTTTGGCTGAAGTGACCTGTTATGACAGTGGAGAAATATGTTTGCATTGAAAGGATAATCACCCATGCATCCAGGCAAGTTAAACAATAGAGACAGAGGGTTTGGTTTTCTCTGATTGTTTCCCAAAGCAAAAATGATTTATGTCTTCTCTCTGAGACTATTGGATGTCTACTGAAGGGTTCATTAGAGAGACCCTTGCAGCTGCCAAAAGAACCAGCTAGATTATCAAGCCCGCAGCTAATTTTTTCTGTCCTTGTCCTCTTCCTACAATGAAGAACTAGTTTGCAATCCAGACCTTGATTGTGCTGTCCCACATGGTGGGGAACTGCTCTGTGCAGCAATGCAGAGAAAAGTCTCTGTCCCCAGCCCAAAACACTGTCTCTAACTCATCGTGATGGCTTATCATGTTAAGCTCTGGAGCACACAGTATGTTCCCTGTGCTGCCTGTAGGTATCACAACCTTCATTTGGTCATTTCAGCCAGTTATTGCACCAGTTGTGTTTGCAGTCCTGTGTCCCTTGCAG
>KZ507514.1:53973-78551 GCA_002844005.1 Limosa lapponica baueri
AAAAAAAAAACCAACAAACCTTCCCTTTCTGATTTAAGGAACCGTTTGTCAGTATAAAGGCAGTGTCACAGACCATGGACTAGATGGAGACAAAGGGTGTCAAGATTACAGCCCCTGCTGGGCTGTAATCATGCTAGAAATTGATCTAACATTTTTAAAAGATGTTTCAGCCCCAAACCTCTATAAATCATGGGAATTACATGCCTGAACACTTCAAGAAGACTAAGGTTGAATTAATGAGGCTTATGACTGGAACAGGAATATCTACAATAGAGGAAAAATTTTACAAAACTATTATGGGAAGCTGAAACTATGAAGAGACTCTGTAGCTAATTAATACACTTTACAATCATATTAAGAGAAATTATCAGAACTATGGCACTGAAAGATGTTTTATAACAATTTGAGTAAAGCTCAGTCATATTCTGACTTCCAGTAGGCTTCATGTGAATGCACATAATAATGAAGTAAAAACTACATTTTACTTTAAACGTTGATTTTCCCCGTGAAGGAGGGACTTCTAACTTCTCTCTATATGTGACTTTATAACCTTATCTGATTTTTATAATCTGAGCTGTCATTTTCTAAAGCAAGCCAAAATTTATCATTCATGCCTTCCATTGCTGGTGTATTTAAATATTAACTAACATGTTCAAACTTTACTTAGTTTACTCTGGTTTTGCGTATTGTCCACAAAGCATTACGGAAATGTGACACGGGAGTTGCCATCAGAGCCAAGTTAGAAATTAGAGTTCTCTCAAAATAGGCAGATGGAAAACGGTTAGCAAAGCAAAATCACAGTCACTGTTTTTCCCCTCTTTGTTGGTGGAAGTATTGTCCAACATATGAATGCAGTCCCCCATCTGCCCCCATGCAGTGCCAGGAGCCATTTGGAGACACCATGATAGAGATTGTCACAAGAAACTTTAGGCAAATAAAAAATATAGTATGCTTGAGGCTTGTCTGAGATCTCTGTCCTACGAACGAAGTACAATTATCCAGTACCTTGAGACATGTTAAAAATGGAAAAATAAGTCAGATATAGGAATGGGCTGTTCTTTTTTCTTTTTTTTTTTTTTCTTTTTTGGTCTCTGCTGATATTTGAGCACGTCTTCTTTTGCTTCATTTAACATCTGGCTTTCCAAGCTGTAGATGTTAACACTTCACGATTTTCTCTCTTTCTAGTCAATGGTTCAAGTGCTTAGAAAATATGACTGGTGACTCAAATAGCCACGAGTGGTAATTACTTTCAAATACTGGTTTCAATAGTCACATGCTGTATGACAACACTAAAGCCTCCGTCTTCGCTACAGGTTTCCCTCTCCTCCAGCTGCTTGGAGAAGGTGCTTGGGCGGTCAGTCCTACGCAGTCCCCCAGCAATGCTCGTGACCAGCTCCCTAAAAGCAGCTTCTCTGCCTGTCGGTTTGAATAGCAGCAGTGTCAGCAGAGCAGAAGACTCAGACACTTCACAGATGGGAACACAAGGAAGTCAAGCTAATGGAGTCCTGCGTTCTATCATTAGCAATACAGTCCCTCGCATCATCATCATCCCTACCTCAGAGACCAACCTATTTCGAGAGGAACTAGAAGAGGAAGAGACTGAATTATTCCACTTTCATGACAAAAAGGGCAATCTGCTGGACTTGGAAGGGCTTAGCTCGTCTACGGAGTTCCTTGAAGCTGTTGAGAAATTTCTGTCGTAGGTTTGTCAAAAGAAAACTTTCCGGTAATTATTTTTTTGGCATCTTCTCCACTTAATTATACCAAATAACCAAAGCCTTGTAGGTTAGATCATCAGACTTTTTGTATGTTTATACAGTAGTCACTAGGCAGCCTTCAGATTTATCTTTGTCCAGACCAGCTCAGGCATGGGAACAGGCTTTCTTTCAGATTGTGCTGCAGGAAATGAGCAGTGGAAGATCTGGCAGCATGATCGAGCAGCATCGGTCGAGTCGGCCACATGTTTCGTGGGGCCCTGATTTGTAACCACAGATGGAGGTGCCAGCAGAAGGAAAAATGACTGAGCGAGAGCAGGAGCAGCTGCTCAGTGTTTCTGCTACCTGTGCATGAAACAGCATTCCTGTTCTGGCAGCTCTCTTCTGGACGGTGATGGGAAGCGCCACGAGACCACAGCTTCCACCAGCCCCAGCACTAACGCAGACAGCTAGATAATCTGAACTATCTTTTAATCAAATTATTTTCAGCATTGCTTTAGGTTTGGTTTTCTTTTTCTTTTTTTTTTTTTTAAATAGGCAGCTTGCTATAAACATAAATAAACAAACTAATGGTGTAACCGGGAAGTGACTGCTTTTAAAATTAGTGCTAGAAGTCTGAATTTTACCTCAGCATTAGTGCGATCACCTGAATGTTGAAATGCAAGGTGCTATGTGCTAAAACACACATTACTACCTGTAGAAGTGTTTAGAGCACCTTCAGAGTTACAGTCTTGATTAAATATGTATGGATCCTAATGAGTCTGTGATTAAAAGGGTGAATATTCACAGCTGGCTTGACAAGTCATTGATAAAAGTAAAGCCTTGGCTGCTATATATCACTTGTCTCTTCAGAGGAGATTCTTCTCCTCTCCTCCTCTAAAATGACCAAGCGGATGCCGTCTTCTACAAGACGTTTACCAGAGGCCTTCAGAGCAGGTAAAACATCATCCTGGGGAGAAAACTCCACTGGACTGTGGTGTTTGCTACCAGATCTGCAGTCACATCATCATCTGCGGTTACTGATTGTGCTTATTTTATCTGTGCTTCACATTATGGCTCAGGCTCACAAGACCCTCCTAGCATTTTATTCCTAAGCGCATTCTTCCTTTCGTTACTCATTTTCCCTTTTCATAACGTGTTCCCCACATCCTCCGTTTCAGTCTCTGACTTTCAAATATAGGCAGGAAGTCAAACTATATTGTTTTCTCTATAATATCAGTGTGTCTTAGTAGAAATCAGGCATTTCTCTGGATATAATGGTGCAAATATTTGGTCCAGTGAGTCTAGTAGCGTTCAGACTGTGATTCTGTGATTCAGACATCCAACGAGAGAGTGGGAGTTTGTGTTCGTAGTCTCAGTTTATCCCCTTGACTGTATCGTAGATTGTGCAGAGACCACTGAGAGCATTTTCAAGTTTTGTGTATGCACTGCCTGGACTCGAGAAGTAATTTCTCTTTTCCTGTTCTCCTGATGCAAAAAACAGATGGAAAGCATAGAAGTATTTTTTAATTTTTTTTTTTTATTACAAAGGAAGATAACACAAATCTTGTTTACAACTAGCTAGACAGGAACATCACTGAAGAACAAACTAAAACCCAAAGCAGCGCAGGAGAGAGAGGAATGCCCCCAAATTCGCAGACTCAGGGCTTTGCAGGGTGTGAGCACAGCAGACCTTTGTGGGGACTGAGACACTTGCTTTTGGTCTAGGATCTGCTAGGTGATTGCTGAGACAGGCTGTCTATTGCACTGCTCACATTCTTACTGCTGTTTGAGGTACTCTGCTGCCTGGAACCGAGGCCATCATACCTCCTTACCTTGGGGAGAAGGGTGGGAAGGGGTGGTAGAACCATGTCATGCCTGCGGCTGTCCGGGTGCAGCCCCGCTGCGTGGCTCTGGGGGCCTGGGCTCAGCCAGGGCATCACTGCACTGCAGTACCTGCTGCCAGGCTGCTGAAGGCTGTGCCCACCGGGTGCCGGCTTTTCCACAGGGGCCAGGCATCGTGCCAAGGCCGTCTGCAATCAGCTCGGCGTTTCCAAAGGCAGTTCCTCCATTCCAGGACTGGCGCAGTGAGCAGGCAGCATGGGGCAGCTGCCGGGGACTGGGACAGGGACACGCTTGCCTGCAGCTCCTCAGTGCCAGGCTTTCATCCAGTGCATGGTTTTGGCCACAACGAGTAATCAAATGTTAATTAAATACAGTGCTCATGGAAAATGTAGGAGGCTTAATCGTAAGCTAAACATAACTGTCCTGATGTCTCTGATTCTTTTCATTTTTTTGCTGAACCTGTCCTCTCTGATTTGGTGGTTGTTATTTTTTCCAACGTCATCTGTACAGTCAGTGACCTTTCTTCTTGCATTTAATATCCTCAGCTGCTGTATCTCCTTTCTTCTTGAGCCAGATGTTGGGAAGCAAGTATTCCTATAAGGCTTCCAAGTCTTATACCTGACTTTTACTGTTATAATTACTCTAAACAACAATAAGAAAATGCACTTGGCATTCCAAGAAATAAAAACATGCCCTGGAGCAGGTTTTGCACTCAGACGTTGACAGACTTGTACTGGTAAGACCGTAAGCAGGATATTGCCATAGTTTCCAAAGGGACGAAGAATGTAAGACCTAAAATAACAGTTAACAGACTCCTCTGTATCCAGCTAAAGTTTTGCATTCTAGTTGTTAGTCTACAAGATGACTTCCCAGTGATCTCTTGCATGTGTGCTGATACTAATAAAGTGTCTCAGAAAACTAGTGGGCTTGAGGTATATGCAAAAACGTGTTTCACTTTTATACTGTTAATGTGTTACACTATTAGTACCGTTGCTTCTGAAGCTAATGTCCAGATTACTGCTTGCTTCAACTGATGTAGGCTAGAATGCCAAATGAGATGCCACTAGAGAGATAAAACATAGAGTTGTATGAAATAACAGGTAGATTTATTGCATTCATTGTGGGATTTTTGCAGAAACATCAGTCACAGAGTGAATCTTAAATTGACTACCACAATGCAGAAAATTTTTGCAAACTTCTCTGTTGCCACGTTAGAATAGACAGCACATAAAAATGTACAATATTGACTGTTGCCTCCCTTTTCACAAAGGAATGTATTGGTTCACTCAAATGGAATAAAAAATTCTCAGGTGTTAAACTAAACTATCTATTGTTTGGTTTTCTTATTTAATCATTAATTTCAGGAGCCAGGAGGAGGAACAAAAAAGTTGTCAAAGCTTCTGAAACCTGTGCTCTGATCCAGTGAATAGTAAGTTATATATATAACTTTATTTATATGAGCAGCTCCTTTCAAGTCATTTAGACTGCTCCCGTGCAACCAAGCACCTGCCTACTTGAGTGCAGAGCATTTACAATGAGAGTTCACTGACTTGCTAAAATCTGAAGTTGCTCAGCAACTTTTGAAATATGATGACTTCAACTGAGATGTCAGGAATGGGGTGAACAAAATTGAAAAAAATTAACCAAAGTCAATACATTGGAACTGTGACAGCAGTCTTTGATCTTTGTCCTAGATCTGAATGACAGTTAACCAGCGATTGTTTGTTTCTGCTAAATCTTTGGATAGCACAGTTACAGGATATGTTCCAGTTTTCATGAGTACAGAAAGTTCAGACCACAAGTGTAAACATTTTCTTTTACCGTGGACGATGAATTTATTTTTTATAGTTAAATCAATGGTTAGATAAAGGTTTCAAATAAGAAGGAAAAAATTACTTACTTAATGCATCTTTCTGCCTTGGGTTGGTGTGAAGCAGGACCTATACCACTTTCAGAAAGCTCATTCAGTTCCCATACACCCATCCTTTCAGGAGGCACCTCTGAACAAGAAAATCCTTCCACTCTGCTGTCTGAAAAATGTTTATGTTCCAAGGTGACATGTGATATGCAAAACTGGACAATACGGGGAGACAAATATACAAATATCCTCCTTTTTCATTTTCTTACTCCCCCCCTTTTTTTACAACTGCTCTTTACTGATTCTCCATGTATGTTATTCTTGCTATTTTTTGTCTGGTTCTTTCACAGATACATAAAAGCCATGCAAGATAGTGGGGAGATGTGTGTTATGCAGTGGTTTAAGTGTGGACTGCTGTATCACATAGGAGTAGATCAACAGGTAACTGCAGGATGAGGTTGGACAAGGTAGAAGCAGCTGAGATGTAGCTGTCCCTCCTGGTCATCTCAACACAAGCTGGTGATTATTTCTTGTTTTTTATCTCATCCATAGCCTCAGTCTGTACCTCAGTGTTCTGGCTGCACACCTTGAATGGACAAGTATTTAAGTGGAAAGTTTAGTGCTGGGATGCTTTTAGTGTGTCTGTCACATTTACTAGTGATTTAACATATACTACAGCTTGCTAAGATTTCAGATATATGACCATATATTTTATTTGCTTTATGATGTATCTGGGTTACACTCATGTCTGTGCTCTGGTTGCACTTACTAGGGCTACAGGTGGTAGCAGTACATGAAAAGCGAACTGCAAAATGTCAAAGTCAGGTGTAAATCCACCGTTACTAATTTTCCCCTGTGCCAGTGTGGATATATAACTGCTTGTCAGCAGTCCGGGTGCCAATACTTCATTGTAAAATTTCTTGAGAGAAAATTTCTGGTAAAGTCTTAGACAATACATTGAAATTTTTATTCTAAAGCATTTTTACTCTTTAATTGTGGTTATCTATCATGCAGACACTTTTATTTAAAAAGTCAAATGTGCTCTTCTCCTTAAAGCAAAGCTTCAGAAGACCCTTGTCATCTTCAGGACCTTGTGCTGGACTGAATGAGCCAAAGAAATAGGCAGTAACCTGTGAGGAGGAGGGCGGCTGCCATTACCAGCCATGCGTGGTCCTTAGGGTGATGCACCCCAGCCCTTTCCCTCCATGCTGAGGAGCAGGTTTGATCCCCACAGAACAGTCAGACACATGTGCTAGTGGGTGCATGTGAAAATGGTATTTTCCAGAAATGTATAGGGAGCTAAGTGTGGCTAGATTTTCATGGGGACAGCAGAAGATGCCTCCCTAGAGTTTCTCCTTGCCAATTTTCAGGTTCCTTTCCACTGCAAGCAGGTGGTAAAGCTCTTCAAAGCAACAGATGGATGTATTTAACGTTAACAGCTAATTTTCCACAGGCGTGCTCTTGGAAACAAATGATCCCTATTTCCTGAGATGGAGAAAAAAAATTTCAGCCCAGAGCACACTACAAGTGTGGAAAATGTGAGCCTGAACACATTTGAGTCCGGTAAATGTAAACCAAATGAAAACAGCAGCTTATAGTGTAAATCATGGAGCCACTAGGAGTACAGCGAAATGGCCAACTCCATCTTCATAGAAGATGTAAAAAGCTGTATCCAACCCATTAATACATCCAGGTCTTTTTGTCTAACCCCATCTATGGGTAACCCAACAGAAATGAAATCGGAGCCACTGGCACTTTGTCAAACTTGGGTCACTGTCACCCGACTTGACTGCCTGGGCACCAACATGTGGAGGAAAGGGCAATTAAAAGCTTCTCTTACAAAAGCAAACTTCATTTGCCTTGTTAAACCCAGCAGAAAAAGACTGAGGGGGATATGACTGCTATCTTTACATGTGTTTTGGGAGGAAAACAGGCTGTTCAAGCAAAGTGTCAGTTTTGGCACAGGAATAAGTTAGCATAAACTGTCTGAATTAATGTATTTTGAAAATTACATGGGGTTTTAAGTGCTGGGGTTTTTGGTTTGGTTTTTTGTTTTTTTTCCCAGCCTGGGGCATGTGCATTGTGGGGACACAAAAGAAAACTTTGTTTTATACTGAGCTCAAGCCTCATACGAACAGTGCCATCCAGCCAGCTGTATCCCCAGTGACAGCCACCAGCAGCCAGTCTCAGACACCAATTGCTTCAGCATAATAATAATAATAAAATTTTTAAGAGTGCAAATACCCACAGAATCAAATCTTCATATTAAAAATGTCTTGAGATGACTAATTTGCTGATGGTTTTAAATAGGTTGGGGTTGTTTTGAGTGTCAATGCATGGGTAGCTGTCAGGAGAGAGGACAAGGCAGGAGTCCGGTGGGGCAGATGCAACAAATTTCCTGACGATGCACAGCTGTCGAGCAAGTAACTGCTTCTGATTTGCTGAGGGAAAAAATTGCTAAGCGACTGGTAGGATCTCTTTTTGCAAACTTCAGTGGAAAAATTGTGGGTCCCCTAAGGTATTTGTGGAAATAACTTGAGCTTCAGTTGCCTGGAAGGGCCAAGTCTGCGTTTTGTTATATTTCTCTTCTCGCCATCATGCTGCCTAAAACCCACATGCTTTTCTGGGGCTGGGACTTGAGCTGGTTTGGCCTTTGCCTCCTGGCCCCAAATTGTGTTTACAATCACGGTGTAGCTTAAGACCTTATTTTGCATCATCAGAGAGTCCAGCAGCAAGTGCCGAACCCCCTGACAGGCCCCTGGGGCTCTCCGCTACATGCCTTATCCTCCCAGCCTTCAGTCTACCAGATGTGTTGGTCTGTGAGGCCAATGGAAATGGGCAAGTAAAAAGAAGCCTTCTGTGGTTTTCCATGGTTTCACTATCTTGCCTATTTAGGGAGTGACTGGTTGTTTTTTTTCTTTCTTTTTTCTCTCTTTCTTTTTTTCTCATGGATGCCTTGGCATGCATCCCTGCTGGCATAGGATGCTTCCTCAGAAAGCCTTTGTTTTTGTGCTGGTCTGGATTTATTTTCCCCGCGTGATGATTTTTCCTGGAACAGCTTCTGAGAACTGCTGAAGGTGTCTGGCAGATGGTCCTTTACGGTTGGGTTGTTATGCCACACTCTGGTGCTGCTGATGCACCAAGACATTTGCTTTTGGGTGAAGCTCTTTCTGTCCAGCAAGAATCAGCAACTAAGATTTCCAGAGGAGAAACTCCCATGGCATGTTTCCGTTTTGACTGAGATGCTGTTTCTAAACTTGTGTAAGAGAAGGGTTGAAAATGGAAAAATAGGAGGGTGGTTTTAACTATCCCACAAAGTCTGCTGGTTTGAATCTCTCTTCTTCACGTGCCTCTATATCAGAAAAGGCTGTTGTGCACTGCTGGAACATCATCAGTCTTAAAATACTGAAAACTCTGATACCACAGGCTATGGAGAAATCAGTGTTTTCAATAACCCAAGAGAAAAAAAGAGAGAGTATCAGTCTGTAGATGGAAATCAATGGACATGTCAAGGTAAAGGACAGGTAGTAAAGAAATCTTCTCTGTTGTGCTCCTGAAGTCCAGGCCTGGACTCCAGTGGATACAGTGCGGCTCAGGATAAGTGACTGCAAACACTTAAGCAAGCCAGAGTCTAAAATGAAACTGGGTAAAAAGCAGCAGACTACCAGAGTGAATTTTCGTGAGTCTTGACCTTTACAGGCTTTTTTCTCCAACCTGAATAGACAGAAACACATTTTTTTGCACAGAAAAATGAAGAAAAAGAATAATTATACAGACTCAGACCACTTCACTTAATATCCTGTCTCCAATAGTACCAACTAGCGTCTAGGAAGAGACACAAAACAGGAACCAATACTTTCCTGCTATGCTTTCCCAGCCTTCGGCAGTTTTGTGCCAGAAATTGTATTTAATAAATCTTTACAGAGCTCTTTTTTCACAAATTGTCTTTTTTTTTTTTGGATTTATGGGACTCATGTGAAAGCCTAACTATGAAAACATCCTGCAGGCTCTGTGATTTAATTGCAATTTACATGAAACAGAGCCTCCCTTTGCTTGTTTTGAGGTAATGCCTGGTAATTGCATTTGGTGCCCTCCAGTTCTTGTAGGGTTTCGAGAGAGCGGACGATCCCTGCCTTTGGGCACCTTCCCTGGAGCTCCACTGAGGCTTCATCATCTCCACTGATGGTGTCCTCTCCCAGGTGAGGTGTCCTGCACTGTCTAGCTGAACTCAGGAGCTCCATCCCATTGGCACAGCAGTACAGTGAAGCCACTGGATACCATGGGTGAACTGCAAAGCTGCCTTGCTTGCCCATCCCAGGAGGAGGTCCTGGGTCATTTGTCCTTGTCCCTGGATGCCCTGCCTGGACCTTTGCCCCTTTCTCTTCTACCCTGGTGTACTTCTGCCCTCTCCTTACTCTTCTGACAGTATTGCTGGGAAGTTGGGAAAAGGCCTGAAAAACTTGGAGCAGAAATGTGATGTGCTCACAGTTAAAGAGTATCTGCAAAATATTTACAGACTGTTTAAGCAGTTGGCAAGCACTTTGGGGAACAACTTGAATAATTTATCAACAGGCTGTCTCCCAGCTCTTCTGGGAGGGAAGAAAATGTAATTATCCTCATTTAACACCAGCAGAGACTGGGACATAGCGTAAGAGTGTGCCTGGTTGGTAGCAGCGTTGTGGCAGTCTCCTCCTCTTCCCAGCCCAAGCCCAGAGACCAGACCCTTCAACCTCCCTGACTGCAGCATGTGGTCAAAATCACTAAAATACTTGGGTTTCAGCTGTAAGTATTACATAAAAAATACAAAACAAACCTCTAGCTCCAAGTAATGCAGCACTCGTGATGTTGGATCTCAACTGGGATCCAAATTTTGCCACTTAATATTTCTACCTGTGTAATACGGTGAATTTCAATGACAGATGCAAACACATAGCTGGAATTCTCACCAAAACATATGCCTGGGACCCACTCTAGGACGCATGACTAAGCAGGCACTGGAGTAATATTATCCTCCCTCCTTAATCTGGCTTGCTTCATGGTGGTAATGAGAAATTAATGTAAAAATGGTATTTCTAAGGGCAGAGTTTCCAAGCCTTTTCTCCCAAAGAATGTAATTTTTTTAATAAACCAATTTGGAAAAAGTGTTGCCCACGCTTCTCTTCCAGCCTATAGGATGTTTCCTTTTTTGCATAGTAATTGAACTTTCTAGTCTCAATGTCATTAAACATAGGCAATGACAGCTAAAGTCCCAGCATCTTGTGAGTGTGCTGAATGGGATGCCCTGTTAGAAAATATGTATTGTGGCTGTATTGTCTTTGAAAGGAAACGGCTGAAGGGTGGCATAAGGATGAGGTTGTGCAGTACGTCTGCCCGAATGTCCTCATACTGCCCTGGTGAAGCATGAGGAGCGCTGTCATTCCCAGCACTCGTCCTGCCTCCACCAGCACGGTGTGCCCTGCCAGAGCCACAGCTGCAGGCAGGTGTCACCTCCCATAGGCTCACGGACAGGTGGACGAGGAAAAACCTTGGTCTATTTTTGGTGCAGCAAACCCCCAAAACCCAAAAGGTAAGTGGCTATCAGCCTGGGGTGTTTTTCTGCAGCCCAGCTGGGAGCACGGGGTGCCTTGGCCGGAGGTACTGGTCTCCCCAGGGCCGAGGCATGGGGAAGCGACACTACCCAGGGGCAGCCTCTGGGCCATTCGGGTCAACTAATAACTTGTGAATGTATTTTCTCTGTCTGCTGCAGCCTAGGGAGAGACCAGCACTGCTTCAGCATGCGTGACCCTTGCTTCCCTTGGCCCATGCGGCTCGCAGGGCTCACCCAAACACAAGCGAGTGAGTCAAGTCTTTCCTCCCGCGGGCTGGACGGAGAGAAAGATAGGAGGGGAGGCTGCTCTATTTTTAGCTGCCTGAGACATGCAGACCTCATGGTGACGGGGGGCAGATAATTACGCAATAAGTCATACTAAGATTTGCTATTTAAGTCTATCTGGCCTCTTCCTTATCTCAAGTGCTGTACTAGCAGTTCCCGCTCTGAATGCCCGTAATCAAAATATAGCGTGTTTTCCTGGAATTCATTACATGAAGTAATAGCCTATTTAATGAGCGGCTCTTCTCCATATGGTGTTCTTCCTGGCTAATGCTTACAGCTAGGTGCCATGATGGTGGCCGGATTGGTATTGCCAGGTCTGTTGTAGCCCCACAAGCAAAACCATGGGGTGAGCTAAAGAGGGTCATGAAGCGCCGGGGAAGGGGGCTTGCTTTTGGGCAGACTGTCAACTGTTGTGATTATTGTCTCCACCCCGGTGCTGCCACCCCTACCAAGGGAAAGTGTTTGACACAGAAAATGCACCTAAAAAAACCTTTCAGCCGATAACTTCAGCTTCTGTAGCTGATACATCCTGGGTGCTTCCATGCTGCTGGGACCCAAAGTGCACCTATGCACCACCAGGCTGGCTGCAAAAGCAGCCTGGGGCAGGCAGGCAGGACCTTGGGTTTAGTCTCTTCCCTTCCACAACAAGGGTATTTCAGGTATTTCTAAAATTTCTCATGATTGATTTAGAGATAATATATCATGCCTGAACCCCTGGCTACGTCCTGCTAAGCCCCTCTCTACACAGAGGGTGTCTCCACAACTACTTCATGGGGGGTTTTGCCAGTAAAAACACCTTTTCCAAGTTCCACTAGCAGTAAAAGAGGGGAGCAGTGAAAGCAAGGAGGCAGTTTTATAGATAAAGGACAAGGGAAGCTGTCAGGCCCTTCAGCGGCATTATCCAGGGAAAAGCCACATATGTTACAGCAATTTGAAGCAGTGATATCTTTTAAAAATATAACCTTTTATTCTCATGCTGCTCTAAAGCGCTCAGAGGAAACAAGCATGTTAAAAATGAGGCACCAGCCTGCGGCTCCCAGGAATGTCTTGTGCCACATGCCACAAGGGTGCTCTTGGATTTCAGGTGACGCAGAGGCTATATCCAGCTCCCGGACGCTGGGGTGAATGGAAACACTTCTCGCCGCATTAATACTGAAGAGCCAAGCTCCAGCCCTCTAAACGCAAGCAATTGGTTGTTTGGGGAGAAACCAGAAACACTTGCTGCAAAGGTTTCTGTTGTAGCGCACTTGAGCTGCCACAGATTTAAAAAAAAAAAAAAAAGTGGATGAAAGGTCTCCCTATTTTTATATAGCAGAGTGAAAGTGTTAGGTATCTGCGGTAATATTTAGTCTGAAGAAAAGTGAAATTGAATCTGAGTGACATAATGAAAAAGTGTCTGGCAAAGCCTGGTCCAGAGGAAAAGCAGTAGGGATCATTGCCTCCTAAAATGTAATTTTTAAGATGGATATGCAAGTGAACTGAAGGCTATGGTATAGCTAACAGCTATTGTGTAGTGGGGGAACATTGTTCTGGGAGGAGAGACAGATGTGTTGGCATTTTAAAGCATGAAATATATGGACCATGAAGCAAGAGAGAAAATTTTACCAGTGTCAGTTGAACTTGGAGGAGTTGCACAGAAGAGAGAAGCGAGTGGGAATACAGTGGGGAAGAACCAAGTGCAGAATAAAGGGAGGCAGGATGAAAAGTGCCTAGAACTGTCACAGCAGGATAACTTGGAAAATAATTCAGTTGGTGTCAGGTCTTGGGCCTTTCTTTCACTCTTCTGCTACAGCTCTGCCGCTGTGGCAGGTGTCTCAAATTAACATCAGGCAACACCAGGGTCATTTTGTTCCCCCTTGCAAACCGGGGTTGGGAGGGGCACTCCTGCAAAGGAAAGGTTTGATGAAACAGCTCTGAGTCAGGTAAAGTTTCTTTTTATTTCTCTGAGTTCCTACAAGAAATAAATAATGGAATATTTTAGTGCGAACAAGATGCAACAAGTGAGAAATCCTTCAAATATACTACTGCAAAGAAAGATTCAAAAGAACAGGCAAATTTGAGGAGGCAGATAATGTGATTGCAGGCAGCATCCCTTCAGCAGGCAGCAGTCCAAGGACCTGTCTGTCAGTGCAGCCTTTCAATGTTGCACAGACATAGATATATATATATATATATATATACTCAATTGATGCAATCAGGGAGAATTTTTTGGAGGGACTGACTCCTCCCTGGTTCTCTGTCTGGCTGAGCAGCATGCTGTAGGTCATTTTACCATGGACCGGTAGTTGCCACAGCCCTGCTGCCCATGTTATTGCCTCTGTGATGGCCTGATGCGGGCAGCAAGGGGAGCTTGGGGGCACGGGAGCCTCTGCTGTTCCCCAGCTTACACAGGCTCTGGTTCATGCTGTGCCTCACTCCTTCCTCCTCCCAGCATAGATTTACCTCCCTGAGGCCCAGGAGAAAATCTTTAGTATGCATCTGTAGTTGAGCCCCTTTTCTTTCATAGAAAAGGCAGCTACGGGGTCTCTCAGCTGCTTTTATTAGTATAGGAGATACTGAAGAGGTGTAGAGCTTTTTTCAATGTCACTCATAAACCACAACTATGAGACTTGGAGAAAATCTCTAGCATTGTTTTCTAGTCTGTCCTGCAGCCCGTGGTACTGTGTTACACCTGGACATTATTTATTTACATCTGGATTCGAAAGTGCTTGGTGTTTGCTACCAGATGAAAAAAGATACTTTCAGTTACTGGAGCTGCAGGTGATAGGTGAGTTGAATTTCTTCTGCAAAATCGCTGCTGCTGGTAACTTTTGCTGCAGCCAGCAAGAAGTACAGAAGTGGCTTCTAACAACCTTGTTGCTACAAAGCAGCTTGGGAGAAAATGATCATGAAAATTATTAAATCCTATAAACAAGGAAAAAAATACCTCTTTTCTGCTGTGTCTTTGAAAGCTTGCCTTTGAAATACTAATAGTAATATACGAAGCCAAAATAGGTCAGTAACTGTGAGATGTACAGGCAAATGAAGCTTTAAATCAAGATGCTCCTTGGTTATCGTGCTCTGCATCCCAGTAATTGATGTGCTTTGCAAAGCTGTCTTGCCACTTACACTGCCATTATCATATTATTACTGCTGTCAACACGTGGTTGCAATCATACCAATGGCAAGTATGCTGGCAGTGATGAGGAGGAGACAAAGGGCAGATGAAGGAGGGAGTTAGACAAAAATTATGAAAAGACAGAAAGGATACTCTGCAACTCCACTTGTCTGCTATCAAAAGCAGTGCTCTCAGTACAAAAATCCCAGTCTGATCAGTATTCGTGGCCACCCATCATGCTAGAAGATAACGGATTAGATAGCAGCAGGAGTTGCTATTAAAGCAGTAGGTGTAGAAAATGCAACTATTAATAATAGTTACTCATTTTTCCACTAATTGCTTTCGGGATCTTTTCTGGGAGAGGCTGCAGCTCACCATTAGTGTTGTTCAGAGATATGAGGGAGTTTATTAAGAGAAGAGCTATATGTGAATTGAAGAGCAATCAGTCTTCTAAAACCAGACATTTTTGAAGTGGTACTTGATACTCTATCCCCAGTTTCGTGTGCTCTGACCTGTAGGAGAACCGATAGTGGCCGCGCACAGTAAATGAAAAGTGAGCACAAGCAAGAAAATGTTGAAATCAAATTGCTGGTTCTGTGCTGTGCTCTTTGAGGAGGAATCTTTTTTTCTTTTTTTCTTTTTTTTTTTAATCGACGTTATTATTCGAGCATATTGCCCGAAGGGAAGCAGTGTTTCCTTGGGGATTACCAGACCCCCCCTCTTTTCCATTTTTAACTGGTAAAAATGGAAACACTACTCCAAAAGTGTCTCAGGATCCCATCTGTTACCTCAAGTTGAGAGATGGAGGAACTGGAGGTCAAAGTTTGAGTTCAGCTTCCTGTGAGAAACCAGAGCCGAGATTCCTTAAACATGTTAAAGTTTTGCTTTATATGGATTGTTTGTCTCCCAGTTCTCATGAAATACTCCTAAATGAAGTATTTACATCTTAAAAGCATTCTTCCTTGGTTTTCATGCTTCCTCACTGAAGGTAACAGAGTCAATTTCTTCTATAGATTTGGCAGTTCTCCCTTTTTCTAATTTTTCCTTTTGCTGTTTTCCAATGCATGCCTAAACACGGCCAAATTTTGAAAAGCTGCAGCATAACAAAGCAAACTGATGGAAAAGGATCTCTGGGCCACATAGCAGAGCAAAGGGGGCAAGCAGGAGGAAGGAACACAACAGAAAATCTAGCCTTTTCTGCTTTGATGGAAAAAAAACCTAAAAAATCTCTTCAGAACAGGGTTTTCTGCATTCTTTGTTGTTTTTGTTGGAGTTTTTTTGGTGCAAAAACCAAATAAAAGAAAAAACAAAAAAATAAATTCTGTGGCCGGTTCTTATCCTGGTCCATGAAATCTCAGCTCCCTTAGAGTTTCAGGAGAAACTCCCTAGAGAATCAGGAGAAAATTGAGAGAGGCAGTCTCAAAATGCTGATGGCCTCGCATGATTCAAGCAGCTGAACTAAGCTGCCTGGTTACATTTTTGCAATATATTATATAGAGCATTGACTACTCAATGCCTATTTGCCTAATGGAAAAGAAAACGGAGAACACATGGGCAGATTAATAGGGAAAAAACTGGACTGTTTTTTTCTTTTTCTTCTACTGGCTTGGTTCCACCTACTTTGATGGAGTTATTAATGATTTATGTTGCCACATAACGTATATAGCTAGCAGAGCAGGACTAAGGTAAAAGAACAGTGGGCATTTGAACAAGGCAGTTTTGGGCAGGGAGGAGAGCTTAAAGAAAATAGTAGAGGGTACTATAACTGTGCCTAAAGTTTGCTTTTCTCTACAGTAAGAAAGAAATGAGAAGGTACAGCATCCCCTTCTCCCTCCTCTGTTATCTGAGAGAAGAGACCCTGGAACTTCTCCTCGTCAGAGAAGCGCTCCAGGGCACCTGGCTGCCAAGGAGGAGCTGTACATTGCAGGGAAGGGAGCTGTGGAGGGAGGCATTTCTTTCACTTAAACAGCAGAAGTTGAAAAGCTACACCTTTCAGGTTCAGTTTGCTCAGTTATGAAAAAAAACAGAGTTTGACTCATGGGTTGTTAATTGCCATTGATGGGTAAACAAGAAAGAACCCAGTCTGAGTTATTTGTAAGTTTGTGGGGGTTTTTTTCCCCTAGTTCATTTGACCTGGAAATCAGTGAGATGCAATAAATAGAAAGCCATGAAGTTATCATCCACAGAGTCACTTTTCCTAGTAGAATCATGCTTTAAATCAGCAGGACTGTCAACCCCCTGACACAGCCAGGCTGTAAATACTCACTCATCGCTTCACTCGGGGTGCAGGGGAATGGTGAGAAATGAATGACCAAAAGCTTTCCCAGAAATACACTGCCCTGAGGATTCATTTGTTGAATAGAGGCTGTGCCAATGCAGTGCTCTGCCAGCCTTGCACCTCTATTGAAATGTCTCCACTGATTTATTCTCAGCATATGCATTCCCACATGTGAATTCTGTATCTTTCTTCATTTGCTTTCAAGACCTATAGACTTAGGCTGAATTTTACAGGACGCTGTGTGCAACAGTGCAAGGCAAAGACAAATTTGCTCTCTCCCCTTTTCAGCTAGTGTCAGTGCTCTTCTTTTAGGCTTTAAAAACATGTTGATTTGTGTTTGTTTTGGTTTGGTTTTGGTTGGTGTTTTTAAGTTTGTAAAGCTTTATCCACTGTCTGTAACTCTGCAGGAATTAGTCTGGGTACCAGCCTTTTGCAATACATGTGACTGGTCCTGTTTGTTTGGGCTGGTGTCTGAGGATTAAGAGATTTGGGAAAACTCATTTGTTCTTTCATTCTTTCATGATCCTCTCAGTGGCTTTGGCTGGTTTTCTGCCTGCCCGAAGCGGGGAGATGGAAACAAAGATGTGTGACTCTCTACACCCGTGCTCCTCACAACCAGCAAAACCTTCCACTTGGCACTTGGCAGGAACCAGCAGGACTCCTATATGACAGGCTTGCGCACCCAATCTGGCTTTTTCCTAGCTGTGCTTTTGGTCTTCATGTCATAATATTGATGTTGAGTGCTTCACATCAGCTGAAAAGTCTGACTCCAAATTTTTTTTCTACTATGCTATTGTACAGCTGCTAAATAGGCCCTGTCAGGAAACACAGCTGTATACCTGCTGCTAAAAGTGGTCACTGTTAAATTCATTATAGCTGTTTCTTCAAACTAGTTAAAAAGAGGTTTCTCCTCTTAGGCTCATAATACATCCACAGTCCATTTCTTCTACTGAAGATCAGTAGAAACCACTTCTCGCACCTCCAGTGGTTTTTATTATCAGATGCTGTTATGGGTTTACAGCAAACGTAGTCAACTTGGAAGTTGCATGTTACTGTATCCAAGGCTGGGATTCGCTTTTTATGCAAGTGAACCTCCTTGCACAAACATCCTGTAGAAGAATTGGTTACCAGGTTGCTGGGAAAACGGCTAAGCTTGTAGTTGGTGGGGTTTTGTGCTTTGTCAGCAGATGTGAATTCCTTGAGGTTCGGCCTCCTTCCCCACTGACATGATGGCAGCAAAGTGGTTTCAGTAGCTATTCTTCATGGACGTAGCTGTGAAAAAGTGAGCCCTTGGGCATAAACTGCAGCTTCGCCTACTGGCTCTCTTCTCCCAAGGCCACCTGTGGGAGGAGAGGCCTCTTTGGTACACTTTAAAGAAGTCTTCTCAACTGTGATTTGGGAAAACACTAGGTGTCATCAGTGAGGTTTCTTTTTCCAGCAGTAACATCTGCATTTGAGAACCCACAGCAATGCTCTTGACAGAGTAGCCGCCCAGGATCACGATGCGTTTTTATAGGAAAGCCAGGAAGAGTCTCTGAAATCCCCGTCTCAGACAAGTCTAGCCAAGAGTTCAGGTTGTCCAGTAAAAACCATGTCAGGATTAGGTTTGATTTTTAAGTGCATAGAAGACTATTGTTTAAAGCTTACTTTTATGAACAATGAAAACATTATTAAAATACCAAGAGAAATAGAATTTTTTCTTTATTTGTTTTTTAGTTATCAGTTAGATCTTAGTGAAGATTTTTTTTCCCTTTTTCTCTCTGTTGCTCTTTCTCCTCTCTGCACAAATCTCTCCCTGTTGCAGTACTGTGTCCCTAAAATAAAATGGGAATTACCTTGTGGTTCAAAGAGGCTCTTTTCTGTCGTTGAGATGTGAACAGCGATGTACCTGCACAGCTCAGCCTCCTGGTCTGATAGGAGGGCAGGGAACTTACTAAAAAACTGATTTTAAAAGAAAAATAATTACAAGGAGAACAGAGACAAATGCAAGGAGCTGAAGCTGCCCAAACGACTTTCAAAGGGGTTAAAACTCCTCAGGCAGGAAAAATATCTCCTATTCCCTCTTCTCTGACTTCACTGTCCCCTGCTGAGTCCTCCAAACCCCAGAGAAGAAAAGGGGCTTTTTGTGATCACAAGGAGGAGGTCACTTTTTTCCTTCTAGATAATGATCCTTTTTCTTTTTCTCTCCCTCTTGGTCATCTCTGGTGCTAAAATTACAAGAGTGCAAGTGGCAGCCAGAAAGAGACAAATTCCAAAAAGGGAAAAGTAATTTTTTCTTTTTTCTACTTCTTTTCCTAGACATGTACATGTATTATTAATACAAACTAGAAGAGTCTTTTCAGTACACTGTATGTAGCTAGGATTTTTATTTTCTTTTTTGGGGAACCACTTTCTGAGCAGCTAGGAATGAGCGAGTTTCATCTGTTTGTGTTTAGGGATTAAACCCACCACAGATGCTCCAAACCCTCAAGTAAGTTCTTGCAGGTGTCAGCTGTAGTGTCACTAGAGACTTCCAAATCCTGGCACCCACACAGGCTAGCCATAATTTAGATGCAAAAACCTCTATAACATCACATTTCACAAGACAGTATGCACTCTGGGCTAGAAGAAATCTCTTTTGCCTCCCCTCCAGGTTTGGCAATTATCTAAGACCCCTCTATAAAAGGAGCATGGCTCAAGTGGCAGCATCTATACAACTAAGATCTATGTTTAAGTTAAAATCTAGTCTAGCTTCTGTGAAACTAAAGCAGACTCTCTTCACAGAGTCTGAAAAGTAAATATATGGCCTAACACAGTTGCCCTTAGCTGACTGGCTCAAATCCTGGATTAGAAAGTAAGAATACACTTAACTCATGAAAAAGCAAGAAACCAGTCAGGAAATTGCAGTGCACAAGGAATTAGCTGTAAGCAGAGGAGATGGCAGCATCTGTGGGAGAGAATGCTGAAATGCCACAAACAGAAATTGGCAAAATAAAGCTTAGAGAGTTGCAAATGATAAAATAGCCTTCCACTGTGGTTAAGCAGAGAAGCAGGTTTTGGGTTGACCCTGTTAGGAAAAGGACCACCACGTAGAACATTGTTAACTGATGTGATCCTGCGTCATGCTCAGCAGTTATCATCCAGTATCCATAGCTACTTCCTAACTAAAATGGTTTCGAAACAGCAGTTTTTCCTCCCCATCTGCTGAAGAAACAGATTTTGCTCCATAGTCTGCTTCACTTCTCCAGCCTGAATGATGCTAGTTGGTAATTCTCAGCCACATGTGCTGCTGAGCACCAGCTGTGCTTCACAAAGTCAGAGAGGTGGACAATGTGGCTCTTGAGATGCCTGCAACTAAGCATTGAGTTAATTTCAGGAGAAGGTCAATGCTTCTGGATAAGGAGGGATGGGAAAAAAATCATGATTCACTGTTTGCCTCTTGCTCTGTTGTAGATCTGGCCATTTTTTTAGTTCTTTGCCCCTATCTCTGTCTCTGATTCAGCTCTCAAGATAGTCCTTAACTAACAATGTGCCTTACAAATCACTCAGAAAACAAGAGCTGCACAAAAACTGTTGTGGACCTATGGGATGCATTACCACAGCCTTTTCTCAGCTGCTTTTTTCTCTTTTAAATTTAGCTGGAATAAACTTTTATTATTATTATTGCTCTGAACTCTCCGTCTACAGGGATGATGGGGTTGCCCCTCACTTAAGATGTCCCAGCTGGAGAGCAACAGACAGTGGAGTGAATCGAACAAATTCACCTCCAAACCCTGTGATGTCTTCTCCTCCACCCTGACATTCAGCACACAGGTAAGAGGCTTTGTTTCTCTGATTCTCGTCTGTTTCCGCATCTTCAGCCTGTTTTCCTTTTCCCCCCGCTATGTTGTTTCCATCCTTGTGCAACTGCTTCCTTTAGCATTTTAAAACAAAGAAGAAAAAAGCTAAAAGCCCTACGGCAGGATCCTCCTCCTTTCTTATTTTTCTAGTAAGCGGTCCCTACTTTTAAAGTAGGAAGCATTTGTGTTGGACGTAGGAAGCCCTTTGCTGTTGTTCCTCTGTTCCTGCTGAGGTTGCTGGGGTTGGTCCTTTAAGGTGTAGCTTTACTCATCTGCAGGGGGAAGAAAGCAGTTAGCTACCTTTAAAGGTGCTCAAGATCCATTTTTGAGAAACACCTGTGGGAAAAGGAAGAATTTCATTCAATTCCTTTTTCGCCTTATCTACCCCAGGAGACCCTGGGGCTGGTGGTGAGACCTTGGCAAGAGATGACTGTTCCTTGGAAGAAGGGCTTGTAACCAAATGTCAACAGAGTAACTCCACCCAGTCCCCTTCAAATCTCAAAACTGGTACTTTTTTCCTTGCTTTTACTGTAAGCCACAGGAGTTTATGGAGTTTACCTGGCCTAAACATGCCTTTGAGTGGAATTGAAAGATGAGGGTGAGCAAAGAGATAAAGAGTAAACGCTGAGAGCCTAAGGAGATGTCTTTTTTTAAAGTACCAAGGACCTACGGCTCTCTTTCCTTTAAATTCCTTTCGTCAATTGGATAGGCTATTATTAGAATAAAGGTACACAAGGTCTCCTGCGTCCATTACATAAAGGCCACTAATATAAATCTTGTTCGGTTCCTGGCTGGCCAATGCCATTTCTCAGTAGAGCAATTTCATTATTGCCCTGATGGTTGTTGACTGCATCTCTGGCAGTCTGCAGTGGGAGTAAAATGCTGCCCTTCTGCTGTGGGATCATTTGGCATTTGCTCTGGGGATGTGTCCAAATGAACGTGCAAGCAGCAAATGGAGACTCACCGCCTCTGCCTACGCATGAGCTTAGATCCAGCAGCAAAACTACCCCCAGTTTGTATATAAATAGAATTGTATATAAAATCCCAACACCGTTAGCTTACACAAATTGTGTATGCCAATCATTCTAAAAATTCTTTCCAAGCAAGCAAATCCTCCATAAATCTAAGAGATAATCAAATACAATGTCTTGTGGTCACTTTACACCTTCGGTGACCCCATCAAAGCATGCCAGTGCTTTGCCAAAATCCATGACTCCGTTTGCAAACTTTAGCTGTTCCAGAAAGTTTGTGCACCTGATGCAATGTTACTTTTATTAAAACTCCTGCTTGCTTCAGTTCCTCCTTTTAATTTAGCTAGGGTCAAGCCAGGTTTCTAGCCATCGGAATAAAGTTGAATGTGAGGAATGATCACTACTGGAATGATACATCCTGTATCTTGTCCGTAGCTTAGAGAAATTGATACTTTCCAAAGATATGGGAAAGAGGGAAAAGCCATAAACTTATTCCGGGCTTATTCCTGGTATTTGAAATGTTTCAAGGATTAAAGGTTATGTTCAATATCACAAACTTTTAAGACAAAGTAAAAATGTAAAATTATTCAAGGCCATTCCCCTCTGAAAATAGCTGTCCTCCAAAACCAGTTAATGCATACTAAGGGCAAGCATATATTATTATTCCCAATAACAGATACAACAGGCTACAGTTTTATCAATGCCTGTGGTCTGAATGATATCAAAGTATCTCACGAGGTATTTGTCAGACCCTATTAACACCATCTCAAGCGATGGATTACAATCCCTGCCTGCTAGGAAATACCCACAATTTTGGTAGTCACAGTTTGGCATGCCCACCTTGCCCAAGGCTTCTTCAGCCCCAGTGGCTGGCTCTGGGGATGACAGCTGTCCCCGGCAATGCAGGGACCTGCCCCAGCCCGTGGATCTGCACCTAGGCAGGGATTAGGACATTCCTGATACTGACAATTTCCTAGGAAATCACTCATCAGGTTAGCCAGAACACGCAAGTTGTGCAGACGGACTGCCCAAATCATTGAAGAGAGATCAGCGAGGCAGGGTGGGGAAAGTTATGCAAAAGTTTGGCTAGACAGACCCAAAACCAGCAAAAACCTAAGCCCACACCCTCTGTCTGGCGGTCCTGATGACTGAACAACAGTGGAAACACGTTTAGTTGCCAAAATGAGAGCTTCACTCCTTACAAGGAGCTGTGTACGTTCATCCTGGCCTTCGTGGTCCTCTCAAGCGCTTGTATCTCCAGTGACAGGAATGAAAGGCTGGTGGAAATTCGTCAGTGGAATGAAACGCGAGTTTCCTGCCATCACTCATCCTTTACCTCTTCCTTTCTTGCTGAATAGATAAGGAGGTGGTTCACTCCAGAAGGATTTGTTTACTTTATGAGGCATTTCTAGCAGAGTGCCCGAGGCTGTGAGGTTAACGCTGTGGGACGGGGAATATTGTTCTCGGCAGTCAAGTTCTGATTTGTGCAAGGAGGAAAAAAGTAATTTCTCATGCTGTTTTCCCTCCTGCGAACAGAGCTGGTTAGAAGCAATTTTGCAAAAGTTTTGGTGAGGAATGGAAAATGTCCTCTGTTCTCTCTTTTTGCAATCAGCTCCTCTCATCTTTTTTTTTTTTTTTTCTAAAAGCAGCTATTTGGAAATAAGTCTAATTAGCCTGCTCCTAGGACATATTTTGACTTATGGGACTTCAAAGTGTTTTATGGTATGCATGTACCGCATATATGATGTGTTATTTTCTTAAATCTATCATCAATTATTTTTTTTTTAATTCTGCCCTTCCTGTCAGTTAAACAGAGATAACTGAATCTGGATGTGAATTCTATGGGTGGAGAGGGAAGGAAAAGAGGAGGTGGAGGTGGAAGGAGCAGCAAATTGTTTTGCAAAAAGCCTCTGGGCTGGAGCCATGCTTTTGTTTGAAAACATAGATATATATACCCAGTGACCGCTAGTGTTAAAAATAACATAATGTTAATAATCTGTGAAAAGGACTAAACTATATAAATCAATGAAAAGCTCCTATAGTTCCTCGTGCCTTTTACAATGATTTTCGTTCATGTTGTCTCAGTCCACACAGTTTGTGGGACGAGGAAAACTAGCCCATTAGAGGCTAATCTGGTAATTCTTGTATGTGCCTCTGTCTCCGCAGAGAACTGTCACTAACCTGATGGCTAATCCCCTGAGAAACAGGAATTGAGGCTGGGTTAGTATTGCTGCCCTGCTAGAGCCGCCCTGGTAGCAGGCTAGGGTGGGAACAGGAGAGCAACCTGCCTTGGAGAGGGCCAAGGTCCACACTTAGGGTCTGGTTCATGCCTGCAGAGGGAGGCTTTTCAAGGAGATTTTTCCCTGCTAGGCAAGGAGTGGTGGAAACCCTGCCCACAAAAAGAGGGGTGAAACTTTTTATAGCCGCTTGTGCTTGCAGTTCCCTGGATTATTCAGATAACTGCAACATTGAATGCGGTAACGCTTGCGATTTATTCGGCTACTACGGTGTTGCAAGCTATATGAGGTAATACGGAAATATTCCATTCATTTCCAGGGACCAGCTCGCTGGCCCTATTCCAGCAGCACTGTAAACTTGTAAAACTGCTGGATCGGTTTCCCAAGGGTCTTTATTACTGAGACTTCTGACTTCTCAGCAACTGGAACAGCCTTGTAAACTATTCAGACCATGTAAAATGCTTAAAATAAGCTTACAATTAGTGTTCCCTAGGGTATTGTGCTGGGTTTCTTTTCCCAAAGACTCTTTTCTGTCATATTTAGCACAGGAGAATTGGATGCAACTCTCTTGGGGCTTATCTCTGTTGACAGGAAAATGGCACTTTTGAATGAAATTAAGCGCTACCGCTCCCTTCCTCAAGGCAGAAAACACTGTAATGAGTGTAAATTATGTCTCAGATCAGTTTGACAAATCCCGACCTTTGAGATGACTTGGACCTGTTTCCAATAAGGCTTAGCATAAATACGTGTATAATTGGGTTTCAAAAATAGTTCTGTGCACAAATTAAATGCTACGAAACACTGTTAACTTGACTTTTGTCATATAAAATCCGGACGATGCGTGCCTCGTGTCTCTCTCAGCTGTTCTGCTTTGCTATCCCTGTCCTTCTGTGTCATTCAGGCAATCA
>KZ507515.1:74179-84888 GCA_002844005.1 Limosa lapponica baueri
ATGTGTTTTTGCAGGACGAGCTCTTTGCTGAGTCTCTGCAGTACCCAGACCCACAGGTCCAAGGTGTGTGAGAAGGAGTCTTAGGCATTACTACGGTAATAATTAAAATACTGTCACTCAGTGACACAGGGCTTCGGTTTGGCCAACTGGAAGGCCAAATCCTTCCATTCCAGATGCTGTGAGGAGTTGTTTTTCTTCCACCATCTTTATTCGTTCCCTGCTTGCAGGCTTTTAATCAATCTGTATGGGAGATGCTCCTTGAGGAAAAAAACACCACAGAACTGGCACATCTTGACATCCTTCAGGGACAAGGTTTGCCATTTTGCAAGTCATCCACTGTGGATGCAACCAGCTTTAGTTGGAGGTGGGAAGAGCAGGACAGGAGGGTGTTGTGATGCAGAGGGATGCAGGGAAGAGCTGCTTATGGAGAGGCTCATCCACTCCAGCCTGCAGGGGCTGGGGGGGAGTTAATCTCTTGAATAAAACCACTCTTAAATGCCTATGGGGTTTCCATGGAAGGGTGCTTCAACTCCCTATCTGCATAGGCAGGAATAAAAGTCACCTCCCCTCAACTGAAGGCCAGGTCCAGCAGAATACTATTACGAAGTTGTTATTTCTGGAAAAGAAAAGCAAATCGGGTTTCATAGCCTGGTTTTAGACCCACATGTGTTTCTGATTTCCCAAACTAGGGATTTCGATTGCAAGAACCTCTGCACGGAGTTCTCTTTTTCCCCTTGCACCTTTGCTGACATACCCAGCTGGGTGCTGATGCACGGTTGAGCCGACAGTGGCTGTGATTACCGCCCTGCAACATTTTGATAAGAGGAGTGCAGCAATTTTCTGTGTCAGGCTGTGATGCAGTATAAAAAGCCTATTTCTGTTAGACTATTTCAGCTTAAGTACTTGTGCGCTCTTCATGGCAGCCTCAGCTAGAAAATAACACCGTGCTGCATCCTGAAAAATTTGTAAGTGAAGGCGAGCTGTTCCAAAAGCAAAACCCAAGGTATTCTGGACAGATGTAAAAACACAGCCACCAGCTGTGCTTTGAGATGGACCAAGAGAAAAGACTTTGAGATGGACAAATGAGAAGTCCCGATGATATTGGGACTAATCTAAATTCCTGCACCAAAAAACCTG
The DNA here is from genome assembly GCA_002844005.1 of Limosa lapponica baueri. Classification (NCBI taxonomy): domain Eukaryota; kingdom Metazoa; phylum Chordata; class Aves; order Charadriiformes; family Scolopacidae; genus Limosa; species Limosa lapponica. The sequence continues at coordinate 75,317 of KZ507515.1, forward strand.
TGGAAATGGGGATTCGTCATTAAAGTAGTTGCAAAGATGGAGCTGGTTGCAAGCCACAGAGCAAAAAAACTCCAAACACTGCAAAAACAGTGGCAGAATCTGCCCCTGGTGCAACATGCTCCAGTTCAGCTCGAGCAGGGTGCACGGCTCTTCCTCAGCTGTTGGAGGGAGCAGAGGCTTCCGCTTGTGAATCGGGCTCAGAGTTTTGCAGCTCAGAACCAAACTCCTCCAAGACAGAGCATGTGTTTAAGCTGACAGAGATACTTCGCACTGCATCACCTTGGTGTGCTGCAATGGAAAACATTGCCAGGTTGGGATGCTGTGTTTTACAGGTCCACGGTGAAGATGGAAATGATCACATGGTGGGCAGATCTTGGGGCAATGAAGGGTTCTTTTTGTTGGTAATGAAAAAAAAGGTGGGGGAGCAAGTCAGCATCTAAGAGAAGGTGGGATAGAGAGAGTGGAGAGTGATTTTTCCAGTGCAGGGGGCTCCTGGGCTCCGCCTTTTGCCAGGAGCCATGGGGCGAGAGGAGCCACGTGCGGTGGGTGCTGTGTGGCATGGGCCCGGGAGGTGGAGGGCTCACCCGACCAAACAGGAATTTGTCTTTATCCTGGTTTTAATTTTTCTTTCTGTTTTTCCTCTCCCAGCCCAGGGCGTTTCCCAGCACAGAGCTTTAGAGCAGGGCTGTCCCTCTGCTCCTCCGTGGCTGTCCCCTCCCACAGCGGCTCCTTCTTAAACAGGAACCCAGCCTAAGCAGCAAGTAGGTTTTGCATTCTAAAATCTGGAAACCTCCTCAGTGATTCTTGGCAGATCTCATTTATTGCCTGTGTTTACTACTATATGTGTGCTAACATGCAGCATATTTAATTTGGGCGTATTCTCAGAGCTTCTTTGCGGCAGAGAGAACTTGCTCAAATGAGTAAAGAAATGCATTTAATTCTTTAAAACTCAGTGAGTTGTTTTGCTAGACACAGACATCACCCACAGCAAACATTTTTAATTAGCGGCTCTCTAGCAGTTGTGTTCCCTTCCTCGCCTGCCTTACATTGAGGACAGTTAATTTCTGTGTTTATCCAGTCTACTTGGGATGTACATGATGTGCTAATGAAGAGGGAGAGAACAATAATAATGCTTAGCACTTATACAGCACTTATTCCATTTCACTGCATAAATATTAACTGATGAATCTTCACAAGAGCCCCAAGGAATAGATTAACACTATTATCTATTTAGGGAAATAGAAGCAGAGAGGTGAAAGGCAATAGGAAAAGGAAAGAGAAGTGCACAGATGTACTTTTCTAAGCTTTTTTATAGCATACGAAAGAGGCCAGTAGATGTTTGTTTATAATTCTGCTTACAGTTTACATTTAGGTGTAACAGCAATATTAAATCTTGCTTTCCTCTGGCTTTACTGGGGACTTGACAAATGAGAAGCAGAAACATCCCTAGAATTTAACTGAAAGGTGAGAAAGTTAAACCATCAGGGAGGATTTTTCTTCCAAATGTTTTATTTCAACAGGCTTTAAAGATAGTAAAGACTTGGAAACAGAATGAATAAAAGTCACTTATCTCAGTTAGGCACTGCTTCCTTGCCATTCTGTTTTCTTCAGAAGTCATCATCCTGCTCCTCCACGCACAGCCCGGCTTCAGCGTCTGGGCTGCTTTTGTGTCAGGGGCAGATCCCCACACCACAGTCCCCAGCCCTGCGTTTTAAACCCAGACTGAGCAAGAAGAAAGGGACCTGGCTTTGGACAGATGATAAGCACTGGCTGTTCTGTCATCCTCCCTTTGAAAAACTCTCCAGTACCTCTTTAGTGACGCTGAATATATTTAGCCCCAAAGAATAGAAATTAATCCCTTCAACAATTTAGACACTTCATTCTCTGATAGCATTACTATCCTTGAAGAAACACAGTACATAAATGAAATTTTTAGTTTCTATTCCTTGAAAGATGCATTTGTCCTTTCAAAACAGAGACATTATATTCTTAAAATCCACTTTTAATTGAAAAGTGTTCCACTGCCTACCTACAGGTGTGGATGTTTTCTGTTTACCACCAGTCGAACTTCAGGGTGGATGCATTTCGTGTTCAAGGGAGCGCGAGGTAAACTCACGTCAATGAAAGGGGGGGGAAAGCAACATTAGTCTCAGGGGTTAAAATGGATGGGCTTCTCTTGACTTCCTTTGAGTTTGCAGAGAGTGAGCAAAAATTGATTTGAGATAGAGCACGTCCACCTAGATGCAATGTTATTATATACAGAGTATATAATGAAAAATGTGTTTATATACTTGGTGATGCCTACTCTGCAAGTTGAGGTGTGAGTGTAATCATGTCAATTTGCCTCCCCTCTGTACGATGAGCATCCTGTGGTTTAGCTTGTGGGTAGCACGGCTGCACTTTGGACCAGACACGCAGCAAAGATGTCACCACAGCAGATTTGCCAAGACAGGAATTACTAGTGGGTCTGAAGGAGAGACTGATAAGAGTTTTGAGGCAATAATGCTAAAACTGGAAGTGCTTCAGGAAGATTTTCCTCCCCAGAGTCTTTTCTCTGGGATATTAGCAAATGTCCAAATACTATTTTGACATAGTAGGTAGACCTGCCTTCTTTGAGACTTCCCTTAATGTACACCTTGCATTCCTTGGTTAAAACATTTCTGCTTCATATCTTTTCTGGGCTGCCATGATACTTTAGAGATCATGTACCGTGGGAAACAGTGGTTGTGCTTACCCCTTTGCAGATTTTAGGCTTCCAGCTCATTGTGAACCTGGCAGCGAGCCTCTGCTGGAGACTTTTCTGCCTGTATTAGGTAAGTGCTTTTTCTCAGTTAATGTTCCTCTCTCCACCACACTTACTATTAGTCCTGTGGTCCTGCCGCCTTTTAATGTGCAAAATGCAATGTATGATCAGAGCCACCTTGAGACTTCCATGTTTTCAGTAAGAAAATGTACCATTTTCTCCTGTTGCTGTTGCAGGCAATGTTACGGTTCACTTCTTTTAGTGGATTTTGCCATAGAAAAAGGCTCTATAATGAGCAGCAGTTTTGGGGGAGACTGCGACCATGCAAATCTGCACTCACTGCCCTCCTAGAGCCAGGGTAGCGTGTGCCAGTTGTGGACTCCTGCGATGTCTGCTGGCTTCTTTGATGGAATTTTTGCTCACACCAGTTTAATGCTTTGTATTTTTTGGTTCCAGCGAGAAAACAGTGAAATTACTGGCAGTGATGTCCCAATAAATTTTCATTTCTGTAAAATAAATTGCCAGTGATCACAAGACAAAGAGGCTGTTAATGACTCACACTGTTCCTTTTGATTTTTATTTTTGTTTAATAAGGACACCTGCACAAAGCACTGCACTTAGAATTGTTCATTTGATCTGAACTGGCCCCATTCAGTCTCCTGGCAATCAGAGGAACCACAAACCCCGTCAGTGTAGTTTTATTTTCTTCAGTGAACAAATGCAAACATGTGCTGTGTCAGTATGGTCAGCCTGAACCTCGCTGCATCTTCTAGTCACTCTCAACCATTCAGAGGCAAAAATCTTTCTAAATCTTTCTCTTCCTTGCAACTCCCCCAGGTACTTTTGGGGCAGGTGCCTCCCCAGCAGGCTCTGGTAATTGCCTGTGGGTTTCCAGGGGTCGGTAAGGGCCGGTGGTTGGGGCTGATCTCTTGCATGAGCTTTTGAGAGAGAGGCTTAAGGCAGAGACTAAAACATGTTGAGAGCCAGCAGGTTGTCTCATCCCTTTGCTTTTTAATGGAGATTGCTCCCTCTAATATATACAAGGGTATTGATTTCTCTTTTGAGTCAATGTGTTTCTGCAGCTTTTCTTTTCTTTAGGCTGCATTTCTTACTTGCATCAATAAATCATGATGTTGAGCTAAATGGAAACTATGGTCTGTTCCTGGTGCTCCAACTGGGACCATCGGTTTGTTACATCCGAGGAGAGCAGCCGGTGCTGGGAGATGCTCCCCAGGAGCACGGCTGTACCTGGGAGGCCCAAAACAAGGAGTTTAGGAGCCACAGAGATTCTGGCAATCCTTCCTAATTTTTGCTGGAGCTACCAAGCTCACACTCGGGACTTTAAATTGGGATCCCTGAGACAGGAGGGGTGAAGCGAATATTAATTCAGTTCTGTGTATGACCAAAGCCCTTCTGGGGAGGGTGATAAGGCAGCAGTGATCTGACAAGGGCAGCTCAAGGGTTTTAATGCAAAGAGGAAATGGCAGGGTGTGCAAATGGGATCTGGTGTGTAATCCCTTGGAAATCGGAGAGAACTGTGCCCGTGAAAGGGGTTTGAGGCCTTTTGCTAAACAAGGTGCTTGAAAGGAAATGGGCTGAGTTGTCAGGTCGCACCAAGAGCCTTTCTACTGAGCTGGGCGGGTGGTGAGTTGTGTTTTCACATGGTCATCACTGGGCTTCCTCTGATTTCCTTCATCTGAAATGGCAGATTTTTGGCTGAAAAAAATGATATATTAAGCTGTCTGTGCAGAGGACAATGTGTTTTTCCCCTATTCCACCTCATCAAACAAACCTGTAGAGGCACATTTACCAGATTAGAGGTGGAAAACCATCTCAGGCTGCTCAGTCAGATCAACAGCTTTTGCCTCTCGGCTGTGCTTCCCAGGGAGGTGACAGAGCAGGGCTGTCGGTGCCAGCAACGGACACTGCCACGGGCCCTCTCTTCTGGGGGACTGGAACACAGCCACTGGAGAGCATTCGTTTTCAAATAAAAGTATTGTAAATAAAATCAGGATGTAGAGCACTTTATAGCACTTCTCCTAGGACAGAAAGTGGGCGCAGCAGGCTTCCACGATTTGCCTTTCCTCTAATTCCAGATACTAGTCAGCTGGCTGAGATTTCTGATGCAATCTTTGTACTGGCGTGGAAATAGCAGCCTATCAAGCCTATCACATGGCAGGTAAATCTCTTTTCTTACCAATAAATAAACAACGCAGTTAATTTCCAGCATGTTATTGCAATGACAGCACTAACAATAAGAATGAAGAGCAGTTACACTTTGACACAGTTGAAAAATAAATCTGGGCCAATCCTTAGCACTGCTATAAGAGGCTACTTTTGTTTATTCTGCCTCTCTCTTTCATTGCAGTGAACTGCATTTTTCCATTGACCCTTTGCTAGTTATCTTTTCTGATGCTGAGGAATCATATCTTGTCTGCACTTCCCAGCATGCTGAAAGGAATGTTGTTCTTCACCTGGTGGCAGACAATTCCCTATTGTAATCAACTTGAATTAAATAAATGCTTGAACCAAGTAGGGCTTCCCTTAGACTGCCAGGACTCCTACTCCTGTGCTGCTGGCTTGTTCTTGCTTCCTTGCATATTGTCCTTTTACTGCATTCATTTGTTGTATTCACGGTGCTCGAGGAAATCGTGAGCTTTCTGCTGGAAAGATCAGTAAACACAGGAAAAAATTGCCTGCAGCAATTGTGAAGCCTCCAGTAGAGGTTAGACAGGGCAGATAGCTGTCAGATATGATAAAAACAGATGATTCTGGCTTGGGACAGAGAAATAGACTGTATAACTGCAAGGCCCCTTCTAGCTCAATTTGCCCAGGTTTCTATATAGCACATACATTATTAATATGCATATTAGTGTCCCAGTGTGGTGCGTTTTAATATCACTCATACTTCAATAAAATTTGATTTCCCCAGAAGAACATTCATACAAAATTACCTTGTGCCATCTTCAAGAGCGAAAAGAGTATGACTTTTGCATCTAAATCCAAGGATGTTTTCATGACACTGCTGGTGAGCAGTGGCTGAACGTGCTGGAGAGCAGAGCCTGGTGGGAGCCTGCATTCCTGTGCCCTGAACAAGGCTGGGGCACGCTCGAAAGTGGTTCCTTCCTGAGCAAACCAGGTCGTGGGGTGATCAGAAAGGATTGGACCACTGTGAAATAGCTACATTTGCAAAACAGAAAGAGGGGGACTTTGTAGAAATAAAAAGGAGACCTCAATTTGTTTCATAGAGAGATATGAGCTGTCACAGTCTGGCCTGGTTGTCTCTTGATGGACACACTCACTGGACCCCCAGCACTTCCATGTTCTTGGCTTCAGGGCAGTTCTTTGGCTATGGCTCCTGGATGCCAAAGAGAAGGACAACTCTAACACTTCTTGTTAACCCCACAGTTTAACCTCTTTGGCCTCTGATAAGAGAAGTTTCATCCCTGACATCTTCCCAACAAGAAATGCAAACCAACCTGCTGTTCTGGAACTAGGCAGGAATGGTGCAAATTCCTGGAAAACAGCTGAACCCTGAATGCAGCTCCTGCACCAATGCCCCCCCGTGTTCCTCCTCCCTAGGCTGCCTTCTCCATCCTCTGAGCCTTTCTGGTGGCAAAGCCAACAGCCCTGCTTACAAAGATGGGATTGTTCAGCACGTGGACCGGGCATGTCCCTGAATTAGCAGATTTGCTCATACTGTCATCTGGTGTAGCCGCAACAGAAAACACGGGGGGGGGGAAATTTAAAAGCAGTATAGCCTTTCTGTTTGTGTGACTTTTCCTCACTTTCTTCCAATGCAGATTCGTGGTGTCAGTATTTGTTTTTGCCGTGCTATAGGATGTGGTGATTACAAATCACCGCAAGTCCTTACCAGGTTCCCAGCTACCTGGTGTACAACTCTTCATCCACTCACCACATTTATTGCCTCATTTTCTCAACTTTTGTCTGAGATCTGATGACTTCTGTTCATCTGATGGACCTGTGTTCTTACTTCTTCATCTGCCCTGTCATTAGACTGGTCTCCAGTTTCCATAGAGACTGCAAGCCTCACCTTGCCCTCTGAATCGGGGTCCCTTTGTTGCTTTTCATGACTGCAGAAGGACATTAGTTGGCTCCAGGCACTTAAGTGGAGAAAAAGATGTATTTGATTCCCTCAGCATAACAGTAATTTAAATGAGAGCAGCCTCAGACTATGGAGGGACTACAGAGAGCAGGTTGTTGTGCAAAGGTCACCGTGTGGCGGCTTTAATGAAACGGAGTTTCATGGAGCACTTGATGGCAAATGAAGGCGGGACCTTGAGGTCTTGAGAGGAGACGACTATTCTCATTCTTCTAATGCAAAAGCAACAATGTCCTTAATACAGAAAGCCGGGAAGATTAAGAGACACTGATTATAGCTCCCAGGCATCAGCTGTGTCTGCTGTGACCTGCCCCTCCTGTTAGTGGGAGGCTGGCTGTGCATGTTATGCCTCATGATCTGCTGCTGCTGTGTGTGGCTAGAAGAAATACATCTGGCTGGAGCAGCTGAAGGTGGTATGTACTATCTCCTGCGCAGGAGGGCAGAGAAACAAGCCCCAAACCTCACCTCCCATCAGCACTTTTCTGACAAGGCAGCAGCCAGCAGAATCACAGAGATCTCCTGGGACAGCACCCAGAGGGGAAGGGTGCAGCAGGGCAAAATCACCTAACTCGATGCAGTGGTATCACCTACCAGAAACATGTCCAGTTGTGTTCCCTGCACTCCGGCAGGGATGAAAGAAAAACAGAGCAATGTTTTCATCCTGTTAGTTCCGAGTGCCCAAATGCCAACCATTAGAGGCCAGCACTGGTAGCCAAGGGAACAGTCCTTCCACAGGAAAATAAGAATGCAGCAGAACAGCATGTAGAGAGGACAGCACACAAAAGGCTCATCAGATCATGAGAACATTTAGGTTTTGTTGTGGGACTAGGTTGGGGGTTTTTTGTGGGTTTTTTTTGGTTTTTTTTTTTAATGTAGATGGCTAGCTCTAATGTTTTATCCATTCCAAGCGCTTGGACCTCCTGCAATCTGAAGTGCTGGGGCACTCTTCAGCCTTTAATGGGTTCTGGGAATGCTTCAAACAGCTATTGCAATCCCATCAAATAAATGCCTCTCTGGGCCTGAACTAAAAAACTTGTTCAGTTTCCAAAAATCAGGCCTCTGTGTGTGTGTGTGCACCTACCCACTGGTTCAGCCCTGGCTACAGACAGAAAGTGAAGAAGCCTGTGATGAAAGACCAGCTTTCTGTCCCAGCCCTCACCTCCTCTGCACCACAGGGGTTTAAACTCTCTATAAGCCCTTATTTAATAAATGCACATTAACAGCCGTGTGTTGGTGCCGTAGGGGCATATCGCTGCTAGGAGTTTCAGCCCATCTGCATTGTAGAGGAATTAACAGAGGAGATCTTGAACTTGTGAATGATTTCTGTTTCAGATTGCCCAGACACTTTGCAGATATCTGAGACCTAATTTGATCTAATTTGGGATTATATTCCAGGAAAGACCCGACCTGAATATGCCATGATCTGGATCTGATTCTTTCGTTAAATTAGAAAAATAGGCTTTGGATTGTGATGATTTCCTTTAGGAACACACATACCTGCGACCAAGCTCTGGAAATCATCATCTGTTTAGCTCCAGAGCTGAACAAGGTAGTTTAGCATCTGTAACGTGTCCTAGCAAGCTTTCTGTTACACAAAGTGTTACTGTAGGCCTTGCTGCACCCTAGAGACATCAGGGAAGAAACCAGCTTGATATGCTCCTTTCCTGCAATCAGGAGATGCTTCAAGGGCCGAATTGAATGACTTGTCTTTTTCTTTTACTGATTGAGCAATGAGAAGAGAATAGAATTCACTTTGAATTAATTAATCAGTTGATCTCATTTTGTATAAGGATGAGTAAATTCCAGCTAGAAGTAATTCCTCTGCTGTCCAATTTATTCTGGCTCATTTTTGCTGTGAATTCACCCTTCTTTTTTCAGACTCTAGTGTTTTGATCCTGCTTTTCTTCAGCAGCTCTGCTATCTTCTTGGAGCGTTTGGGCCACGATAAGTTACACTCCAGCAGGTCCTTTAAAACAACCTCACGGGTCCCAGCTGAGGGAAGCTGATGCTTGATGTGCAGCAGAAAGCGTGCAGAGTCCCTTTGGTTTTAACCATATTCATAGGCTGAGCAGTATTGCTCACAGCAATTTCTAGCAAGAAACAGCATTTATGTTTGTCACTTATTAGTTTGAGCCTCCAAGCACAGAGAGTACTCAATCAATTCCTCTCCACCCATTCATCTGATCAATTTGCAGTGTCATGACAAAAGCAGAGAAGAAACATCCCATAGCCCAGATTGCACGAGGACCTTTCTGAAAGAAAATTTTCCAGTGTTAAGACTCAATGCAATTAGTTTTCAAGGTTATATCTGTTCTCCAGTCTCCAAATATCTCTGATCCAGCCTAGCGAACAGGAACTGAATCAAAAAACTCTCTTCTTTCATATTTAAACATCAAAAGATGTTACTAACTTTCTTATGTATGTCCCCAGGCAACGTTAATGCCTTTCAAGAGCACTAAGCGAAGCGTGAGCAGCCTGAAGCTTGCTGCTCTTCAGCAGCCTTAGCACCAGGTGCCTTCCCTTGCCCCTACGTGCCATTTTCCCAGGGCGGGTGTGCAATGCTGGGACCGCACTCTGGCAAAGCACCTCACCTTTGGCGCCCCACAGGCCCATGTTTCGACCAGTGCTTCTAAAACATAAAACTTTTACACAATTTGGCTTGAAAGTTCTCACAGATTGTTGCAATGTATCTGTTTGTGGGATGAC
>KZ507516.1:43355-57531 GCA_002844005.1 Limosa lapponica baueri
TTTTTTTTTTCCCCATACTATTGGATTTGCTTAATGAGTCCATGTACTCATTTTACTTTGTCTTTCTGCCATTGAGATAGTCATTGAACTTTGTAGAGAGCCAGAAGCTGAGTGAATTACATAGGATACATGCCTTCACACGAGCTAGCAAACTTTCTTAAAAGGGTTTGTCTTCTAGGTCACGTGGATGATCTCTTTCCATTTTTCTTGAGGCATGCAAAGCAAATATTTCCGATGCTGGACTGTATGGATGATCTGCGCAAGATCAGCGATTTAAGATTGCCGCCCAACTGGTCAGTGTGTTTAGGTGGTTGCAGTGTCTTCTTAGCATCATAGAATTTCATAGTCTCTGGACTTCAGCTTTATGATGTGTAATTGCACTATACTTTCAGTTCCATTTCTCTGTTTTTACAATAATTTGTGTTGGGGATTATTTTTGCTACAAGATATATTGCAATCAATTAAAAGGAAAATAAGATTATATCAGCTATGAAAGTTGCTGAGTTGGTATGGCCTTTCCAGAAAGCTGTCTTCTGGCTGTCTCTGGGAGGTAGCACACCAGAACATTAAAATGTTAATATTCTCAAGGAGAGAGACCACAATAATGAGAATTATTTTGAACACAGTGTGTGAATTCCACTCTAAATCTTTGAAAGCATTGTATGATTTAGAACATGAATGTAGAAGACATAGTACCTTCTTTACATTGTCTCTATTTAAGAACTTGATCTTTTTGCTTTCAACACACATTAAAAAGTCTATTAGTAAGTAAATGTTTAAGCTAATTTGCAGTTTCCCCTGAATCAGTATCCAGAACACCAGATAAATGTTCAACAGATCTGCTTTTTTGTGTATGTTTTAGGTATCCAGATGCCAGAGCTATTCAGAGAAAGATAATATTCCATGCCGGTCCTACAAACAGTGGAAAAACTTACCATGCTATCCAGAGATTTTTGTCAGCAAAATCTGGAATATACTGCGGTCCACTAAAACTTCTGGCTCATGAGATCTTCCAAAAGAGTAATGATGCTGTCAGTATGTTATATTACTTACCTACATCCTTCGCACAGGAACAATCTTATGAATGCATGTTTGTAAAGTACTGTAGTTGCTTAAGGTAGTCTATGAAGCAGTTGTGCCTTTGCTTTGCAGTAGTGTCAGCTCATGTGAATACCAGTTGTGCATTTCTGATTTAGGCAAGCAGAATGGAACATCATTTCCCCGAATGGAACATCATTTCCCCAAATGGAACATCACTTTTGCCAAAGCACATGCCGCGCAATCATCCCTGTAGCCTGCCTCTATTTTCCTGTAATTTTTCCCTGCCTGGGTTTAGCTAGGTTCTACTGTTAGCATTTTCAGCATGGAAACTGTGGCTTCTTTTGCCCATGACCTTTATTTTAGCTTGTACACAAGAAATTACCCATGCTTAACTCATCCCAACTTTATGCTTCAGTGTTTAAATATATTTCATTCAACCGTCTAAGAAAAAGTTCTGCAGCTTCGGATGTCTTGAGTTGCAGAGAAGTGCCCTATATCAGGTCCCTAGAGGAAGCTTTCGTTAGTACTTTTTATTGCTTCCAGCATCTTTTTGAAGGCTTCTCACCAGTTGTGTTTCCAGCTGCACAGAACCCCACCAGTTCTGAAGCATTACAATAACACATCACATGTTAGTGCAGCACAGTGTGTATGTACAGTAGTGTTTACCAAATGATCTTGTGATTTCTCCTTTTTTGATAAGTCTATGTTTAGAATTTGTAATTCCTATTAGTGGTTTATCAAAGCAACACATAAGAAAGATCAGCTTGTCCTAGGAGATATCTGTAACATGTACTGCATAGTGATTGCAGATACCAAGTAGTGATGCTCCCTGTTAGTAATTACTGTGCTCTTTTCCCACGTGTTTAGTGTATGTGAGGATTTTTCACTTGGCAGCTCATGGATCATACATAACCCTTGAGGCTTGAATAGGGCTTCCTGCGTGGGTCTACAGGTGGCTGTATGTATGGAAGGAGCAGCCATCTGGCTCAGATTGAGCGAGCGTAGAGCTGACAGAGGGTGGTGGCCCCTGCTGCCTCTCACAGCTAGTCCTCATGAACTCTTGCTGTGTGAGTATAAGGCAGCAGGTGAGACACCCAACAGAGCAATCACCAAATGAACTGGAGGAGACTGGAGCTCGCAAGGCTCCTTCACTGCTGGGCCTTGCTTTATTAGCTCCTTGTGCTACAGCTGTTCTGACAGTTCTTTTGTTCCAGGTGTGACAGCTCTGAAATGCTCAGAAGAAGATGTAATCTCCTGCAGGAGTAGGGGAGGGCATTTAATTACAGATACTACCTCTTCATTATACCCTTCAGTCTGATAGTACTTAAATACAGGGCACAAGCCTCAAAAGGCAGAGTAGTTATTTCCTGGATAGCTTCCATTATATTGTCTTAGAAACGATTTTAATAAACTGATTTGCCCTGCCCCCTCCACCTTTGGAAAGGGGATTCTGTTATATTAAAGAAACTTAACATGAGTTTTCTGAATTCCTTTAGAATGTGCCATGTGACTTGGTGACAGGAGAAGAGCGTGTGTATGCCAATGAAGATGCCAGACAAGCTCCTCATATTGCTTGTACTATTGAAATGTGCAGCACTAATACGCCCTGTATGTATACATGATTGTTTCAGTCATATCTGTGGTATCTTTATGTGTATTATTGCTTGGACTCTGAAGTAGCTGAGCTATTCCTTTTCACTCTTACTTGAACAATTTCTGAACTACGTTAGAGCATTTAATAAAACCTGGATCATCTCAGAATAGCTTTTTGGTGGTAAAGGATTAACTTCCTTTGAGCAACCTTTTTTAGAAAGCCTTTGAGTTCCTTCCTGTATTGTATTGCTCTTCTGGATCCTGTTCCTTGGTGAATCATATTTTTCTTTTTTGTTTTAAGATGAAGTTGCTGTGATTGATGAAATTCAGATGATCAGAGATCCTGCCAGAGGATGGGCTTGGACAAGAGCCCTTCTAGGTAAGCTTGTTTGTGTCGACAATTAACTAGTTTAATGTGACTATTAAATTCAAGCTTAGCAGTCAGTATATTCATAAGCAGTTACAATACGTGATGCAAAAGAAAAGTGAGTATTGTTTCTTTGTGTGATCTTAACTGCTCCGATTATTAGACTTGTGGATTTCCAGGCATCACTTGCTGATATGAGATCAGGAGCAAAACTAAGGAAGTAGTGTATTATGGGAGAGGATTTAAGTGCTGATTTGGGATGTTGAAGAAGGTGAAATACAGTCCTCATTGATGAGTTTAGCAAGCAAAATATAATTTTTGGGCAACTTAAAAGTCAGCTGGGGCTACCGTTGTCTATAAATATGTAACATATTGCATTTTATTGGATCTTGTTCAGGACTCTGTGCGGAAGAAATCCACGTTTGTGGAGAAGCTGCTGCTATTGACTTGGTGACAGAGCTCATGTACACCACAGGGGAGGAAGTTGAAGTAAGCTTTTTATTTCTGTTACAGACAGAACATCAGGTTCTTGCTGGAAAACAAGCTAAAATTTAGGTTCTTTTGAGGGTATCACTGAGGAGGAGGGAGGAAGGGAGTTAAAAGAGCTAAGATCTTCAGAAGAAAGTGACTGAAAGATCTCTGAAACCCAACTTTACTGTCATAAATTCTTTTTTTTTTCCTTGGGAAGATTCCTTTGTGAGAAGTATTTAAAAACATAAAATTTGGGCCTAAGAAAGTCCAGCCTGCATGATTTCCTGGTGAATTAGCTGTAGCTTTCCATATCTGTGCATGGTAGGGTCTGTAATTCTGAAAGGGGACCAGTTACAGCATTTGTATGACTTAGTGAAAACAGACTCTCATTTCTTCATAGAGTAGCTGCACAGTCTGTATGCTTCTTTTCTTGAATCTAGTTTACGTGTAAAAATACATAGTTCTTCTGTTTCTTGAAAAGGTCGTATAGTTCTCAGCTTGGGAAGTGCTGCAAGTATGCAAATGCATAAGGTGTATGTCACCTTCTCCCCAGTAGTTATTCCTTCAGGACTCTGAGAGGTCCCTCAGCATTACAATCCATTGTGATAATAACCACGCTGGCCAATATTCCACAGGAATTTTTCATTTTAAACCGTTGTTTTTGACATCTCCTTTGATTCTAGGTCCGAAACTACAAGAGACTCACTCCTCTTACTGTGCTGGATTATGCCTTAGAATCTTTAGATAACCTTCAGCCAGGGGACTGCATTGTCTGTTTCAGTAAGAATGACATTTATTCAGTCAGTCGACAGGTTGAAGCCAGAGGATTAGAATGTGCTGTCATATATGGCAGTCTGCCACCAGGTAAAGCACTCTTCCTTTTATTTTTAAGAGGACATTCTTGCTGCTTTTATAGAAAAAACTTTATAAAATTAAGCAGTACAAGTTTTCCTAGTTTTGCGCCTCTATGGTTAGAGAAAGTAATCAACTTTCACTGACTGGTGTTTTAATCTTGGGATCAGACCTTTATTACGTACTTAATATTGATCTTCAGATAGATGCAATTAAATGAGGTCTATCCACAGCTTTGGGAATGATTTAAATCCTTCCTGACCCCTTTACCCAACAACAGCCAAATACCTTTCTTTTTTTTTTTCTTTTTTTTTTTCTTTATCAGCCTATTTTAAGGGAATCGGGCTTAGTGATAGTCTTTGTTTTGTAAGAAGAGTTTGCTATGTGAAGTGTTTTGTCACTCTGTTCTAGGAACGAAGCTTGAACAGGCAAAGAAATTCAATGATCCTGATGATCCATGCAAAATTTTAGTTGCTACAGATGCAATTGGAATGGGACTCAATTTGTAAGTACTTGGAGCAAGTTATGGTATAGTGTGTGGGTTTTTGTTGTTGGGTTTTTTTTTTTCCCCCGGTGTGATGCCTGCATTAATTTCCTCACTTGTTTCTTCCCAGTTTGACTAATTTGGCTAGATATCTGCTAGGTCTAGGTAACACAGTACATACGTTTTAATTCTGAACTAATGATCGATTTGATGGAGTAGAACTAAGCTTTAATTTTAAAACTGATTCTAAGAGTTGAATAGCTCACTTGGCCTAATCCTGTGTGGTAGTAGGCACTGCTAAGATCCTTTTGATTCACTGGAGTTGGATGTGGTGGGTTGTCAGAGTATCAGTCTCTTGCATTTCTGAAATGCAGAGCAATTTCAGTCCAGTTTCGGATGTATTTTGTTGCTGAAGGCAATGCAGTCACATTGCTATAAACTACTGAGGCAGGTGATGATGATGGATGGATTGTGACCCTATTAGAACATGATTGATATGTGTATACGTGTGGGGATGATGATTCTCCTGCAACTAAGCAGTAGTTTGCCCTTTTGAATATACTGTGTCCCTAAGTAGTACCTGTGTTCCCTTAATTTATGACGGGAAGAAAGCTCAAAAAAAAAAAAAAAAGGCTTTCATTCTTCTGTACTAGGTTGTATATTGGAAATAATTTACAAAAAAGGATTCCTTTTTGTTTTTGTTCAAATGTTTCAGGTGTATAAAAAGAATAATTTTTAACTCTATAGTAAAGCCAACTATCAATGAGAAGGGAGAAAAGGAAATAGACTCTATCACAACCTCTCAGGCCCTACAAATCGCAGGCAGAGCTGGGCGTTACGGCTCATCCTTCAAACAAGGAGAAGTCACTACGATGCATCGCGACGACCTCATGCAGCTGAAGGAAATTTTGAGTGAGCCTGTGCGCCCCGTGAAGGTGAGAGGCTCAGTACTCAGTTTGTGCAGGTGTGCTCTGGAGCTGTTTTGCAGTGTTCTGATCCCAAATTATTTTGCCTTGTGTCTGTTGACAAGTAGTAATAAAAATGGATTGTGTCGTGCTGGAGTGACTTCGAATGTATGTCCCATTTGGAGGCTTGCAATATTTCATTTATATTGAAGCTGCTCTTTTAAGAATAAAAAGCTCAGGTACAAAAGTTCTTAAGTTCCAGAAAAATGTGCTAAATAAACTGGACTCTGTAGGGTGCTTTGGTTTCTTGCATTTTGTCTTTCTAGATTTTGTTTCTGATGCACTAACTGAAGAATGATACTGAGAATTAATGGAATTTTTTGTCTTTGTTTTCCCTTTAGGCAGCTGGCCTACATCCTACTCCTGAGCAGATAGAAATGTTTGCTTATCATCTTCCTGATGCCACTCTATCCAATCTAATTGTAAGAATGATCAAAATATTAGCTTCTGCTTTGAAAATTGAGCATTGCTTATAGTCACTGCTTTTGTGTGAACATGCACTTTGGGAATCTAACAGACAGCCTTGTCTGTATCTTTTATCAGTTGGCTTTTTCTCTCTACCACAGCAGTGACTGCAAATACATTTAGACTGCTTAACTTTTCTTTGTTATAATGAACTTGAAGGCTGCTGAAGCAGGTAAATATGTTTACATGTGTTGGAGAGTGTGCAGCAACCTTTTAATTTCATCTTTCCTGTATTTTAAATGTAGACTTTTTGGTCTGAGGCGGAAAATATTAGAGATTGAAATTTTGATAAATTTACATGAAAATTCCTAGGGAACTGGGCTGGACATGTCAGATTTCTGTACATCTGAGAGCTACCTGATTTTTTTTCCTGGTTCTGTGGTCTTTATGATAAAACAGCGTCTGCTTAACTTTGAGAAACCAGATTTTGTTGGATCTACTTGATCTCATCATTAGCTGGATAGTGGAATTTTTTGGAAGGGCCTAAACCTTTTAAAGTAGAAATCAAGCTTCCAATGTTACATTTAAAAAATAGTATCAGTTTTCAGTACACTGGGAAATTCTTGGCAGCTTTCATGGATTTGAATGTGTATTATTGTTCTCTGCTGATGTGCTGTTATGTAGCAAAGTGTATGATTTCTAACCTTGAGGTAGAAGATTGTAGTTGGAGACCTCCTGGAAGACTTAGGCTTGTAGGTTAATGGCTCATCTTTAAAATTTTACTGTTGAGAATTTCTGGGCTAGGATAGAAGTATTAAGATAAGAAAACCCCATGTTATTATTTA
Organism: Limosa lapponica baueri; assembly: GCA_002844005.1. Taxonomy (NCBI): domain Eukaryota; kingdom Metazoa; phylum Chordata; class Aves; order Charadriiformes; family Scolopacidae; genus Limosa; species Limosa lapponica. The sequence continues at coordinate 50,379 of KZ507516.1, forward strand.
TCTCTTAAGTATTCAGTCACATATTTAATTAAGAAGCTTAGTGGTTTTTTAAAGACAAAAAAATCTGTGGAAGACAGCTAGAGAAATAATTTTGGGGGCCCATAAAAACTCCCTGCAATGTGCAGTGGCATCTCCTGCCTTGGATGCATTTCAGGTATTCTTTGAACTCCTCTATTGCAATACTGTATTTATCTTGCGAGTCTTTCTTCCTAAAATAGATCCATTCCTGACATTGGCCTAAAAATACCTCAATTATTGAATTTTGTGCTGTAAAGTTAGTAGCTTTTTGGGTCATGCTAGGTGACAAACTTAGAACAAGTTCTAAACAGAGTAGTAACTGGTTCCTCTGATGGTCTTTCTAACTAAAATGTACACTTGTAGAACGCCATATTTGTTACTTAGGAGACTAATTCAAAATGCTGAAATAAAACATAGTCTGTTGTGTCTTCTCCTCTGATCCTCTGTTAAGAGAATTTAATGAAAATCCTGTTAAAACTGTAGAGGGAACTCCTCTTCCCCCTTTTTTTATTACTGTGGTCAAATTTGATAGTTTTAAGTGTTCTTTCAGTATAACTAGCCTTTGAAACACTAAATTTTTTGGTTTGGTAATACAAAGTTTAACAGCCCTTTCCTGTAATAACATCCTCTTCATTTGGTTATGTTTTCACAGGATATTTTTGTGAGTCTCTCACAAGTTGATGGGCTTTACTTTGTCTGCAATATCGACGACTTTAAATTTCTAGCAGATATGATTCAGCACATTCCACTAAATCTGCGATCACGATATGTCTTCTGCACTGCACCCTTGAACAGAAAAGAGCCTTTTGTGTGTACCACGTTGTTGAAGGTCAGTTATTTTTTTCCTCCAAAAAATGTGGTATTTATATTGGAGCAAGCAGGTCTCAGTGCACTGAGACTGTATCTAGCTGCTATATTTATTGTGGGTTTTGTCATTAGATCATTTGAGAGCATTCTTAAAGTGCTCACAGGCAGTAATATAAAATAGTTTATATATTTAAAATCGCATTCTTCACCATTTTATTGGCCAAAGCTTTTAACTTCTGAGAATTTATTCTCATTTTGTGTGATGTAAATTAGAATTTGGATAGCTTTTCTGCTGTTTGCTTCAGAGAATCCTACTGCTTACCTTGCAGGTGATCTTTGAACTGGGAGAGGTCAGAATTGTGTTACGAAGACGCTTGTGCACTGTTAAGCTTTGCACTACAGTGTGTCTAAAAGCAGTCCTCAGAAACCAAGATACCACTGATTCAAGGTGTTAGCTTGTCAACAAAAGAAAAGAATGTGGGATTAAGTGTGATTGGTGATGTTATAATACAGTTACATAGAATTAAAACCCCAGAAAATACAGTGCTGTAAGTTGCTCCCAGAATTACGTCATTTCACTTTTCAGCCCTGGATAAACTGTTTTCCACTGTGCCCCTGGAGTGATTACTTTGAGGAATTTGTAGTCATCTGATTTCAGTTTTTCAGGATGAATAATTTGGTTTGGGACTGTTACTTTGTTAGACAGTATTGCCTTTGTCCCCTTTTAGAGACTGCATTAAAGATTTCATGAAATAGTATAATAAACTGATGTGATGCCCGCATGTCACAGATATTTGACTTGTGCTTTATAAAAACAGGTAATAATATTCTTTAAAAATTGACTGATTGATTTAAAGAGTTTAAAAAAAAAAAGTGCTTCATTAAGAAAATGCTGAGCATTCAGATCCCCAAGTAATGAAGGTGCAGAAGGGCATAATGTGATGTCGGAGGGAGGTAGGCTGTTGGGAATGCCTGTGTGAAATTAAGCCCCAATCCTTGTCAAAAAATATCTTCCTGGTACCAGCCAGTTAGGAAGCAGTTATTCCAAGTCATCAATGCTCCTGAAAATTTTAAATTTAAATCTTACTCGGCTGGTTTATCTGTTAGTCAAAGAGTGGAGATGTCTAGGTTTCAGAAGGGCTGATTTCTACTGCAGATTAATCTGTTTGGGTTATGAATAGCGTGTTTCCTAAATCAGGGAACACATTTAACATTTTCTTAACCCTGGAGATTCTGAAACAAGATAATTAACAGAATAGGAGCAGGAGAAGCAAAAAAGCCAAAGTCCATCTGCTTTGCTAGATGAAATCATACGCCTGCAGTGTTACCCTTTTCTGGATAGCTCTATACTTTTGTTGCATAACACTGCATGGCCCGTGGACAAATTGTATTACTGAGGCCCTGGAAAGGAGAGGTGACTCCTGTGTTGAGTAATTAAGTAAAAGAATGTGTGGCATTTGGGCTGTGTAAAACAAAGCAGGTATTTTCTGGAGTATTCTATGTATACAGATTCAAGGGAATTTAACTGATTTGGAATTTCTTCTTTCCTGACTGAGGACTTCAATGAATCTGCTTGTTTTTCAGTTTGCAAGACAGTTCAGTAGAAATGAGCCTCTGACGTTTGACTGGCTCTGTCGACACACCAAATGGCCATTAGCTGCTCCAAAGAACATCAAGGAGCTTGTACACCTTGAAGCTGTTCATGATGTTTTTGATCTCTATCTGTGGTTAAGGTATTGTCTTTGTGCTTGAAAATTATTTTTATTTTTCGCTTTTCCTAATATTTATGGCTTACAGTCCTAGAAAAGCAGTGTCTTCAAGCCTGTGTGTATGTGGTTCAGTATGGGCCCCTTCGGCCCTTCAGAGGATCTTGACAAGGGCAAATGTAGCTATGTTGTGGGAGCAAGTCATGGGTTCTGCAGAGAGCCGTTTGTGACTGACAGAGAAAGTTAGAAACAAGGTGATCCTGGACTGGAGCAGCTGAAATGCCACTTAAAATACAGTGACCTTCCCACGCAACATGTAATAATTTTTCTTTTACTTTACGTAGTATGTATCTCAGTTTTGTCTCAGTCAGCAGTCCTTTAGTGAAAAGGCTTAATTGGGTGTTGTTTTGCCTCTCTTCAGTTACCGCTTCATGGATATGTTCCCGGATGCAGTCCTCGTAAGGGATATTCAGAAAAAACTAGACGACATTATACAAGTCGGTGTCTGCAACATCACGAAGCTGATCCGAGCCTCGCAATCTGCAGCTGCCCCTGGCACAGCAGCAGTTGTGTCAGAAGACTTTCCACTTTCAAGGACTAAGAGGGATACCAGGGCGGTTTCAGACCGTCATGGTGCAAAATCCACAGAGGCACTCTCTATTGCAGCGGAGGTTCCAGGAGAAAGAAGAGGAAAGAACTTGAAAACCTATCGATCTGCTCCAAGGCAGGAGGATCTGAAAAGCCATGGGCGTGGATCTCTTGCCAACAGATTGCTGCGTGAAGGACTTCTCACACAAGAAATGCTGAGACAGCTGGAGAGTGAGTGGCAGCATCAGCACAGGAATGGTAGATATGGCCTTGGTTCAAAAAGAGATGATCAGAATAGTTCAAAGGAAATGGGGAAAAAGAAAAAATAGAACCATGTCCTAATTCTGTTTAGTTTTTATTCATAAAATAAAGTACTATTTTAATAACTTCTTTGGCATTTCATGTTTACACTGCTGCAGCTCCTTGATGTTTTCCTCCTCCTGTGGCCAGTTACGTGAAGCACTCAGAGAAATGGACTCTTAAAAGCTCAGAGGCTCTAAGTTTGCTTTTATCGGTCAGCTGTACACTTTTTAAATCATGGTGTTCAGCCTAAGTGTACGATCTACTGTTACGTGAAAGTTTGAACTTGATGTCTTCTTGCAAGATATCCTCACATCGTTAATAAACATCAGATATTTCACTGGTAATGAATTAGCTACTCATTCCATCCCTTCCCACAGGGCAGAGTTTACCAGATAACGAACAAGTAATGAACAACCTGGCAGGAAGTTGGGTCAGAATGGTGATAGGAGGCATGTGCCTCTAACCTTTGTGTCCTGTGAAAATGTGGAAGGAGGCTAAAAGTATTTGTCTTAATGCGTTGGGGAATGATGAAATTCTGGCCGCAAGAATTTTTGAGTAAATTCCAATTCTGTCATCTGAGGGGTAATTACTGAAACAAAGCAAAATCTGTCCTTGCTCTTTAAATTGTATCCTTTCTCCTAGGAAAGCTCATCACACTGATTCAGGCATAGGCTGGGGGGAGGGAAAAAAAAAAAGGTTGGATTGTCATTTTTTGGGGGAAAGAGCAGATGTTAGAGGCATAGATATAATTTATTTACTTTTGAGAAATTCACATATCTGTTTCTCCTTGACTTTTTAAATTTGGTTTCATACAAATTATCTTGTTCTGTTGCACTTCATAAATGTTTTTTTGCTTCACATGCCAGTTTGTTTGCTCTATCTGAATTTTGCGAGGAGACGTAACAAATTTTACTTAAGCTCACATAACAGCTTATAGAGTAAGTAACCCAGCTTGTGGGTTGATATTTGTGCCAGTAGTATTTCCACATAACCTGTTTTATCGTGGCTGTCATAAACTGGAAAAGTTAGGTGCTTACCACTTGGAGGAAGGATTAATTTGTTGGAACTAAATTCTTGGGAAAAGGACTTTTTTTCCTGATGCAGTGTCACTGAATAATGTTTAAGGTAGTGCACCACCAGGCTATGCCTCTTTCATACACGTGAAGATGCTCTGTCATTTGTTTTTATTGTGAGCAGCTCTGAGGTATGCTTTTGAGCTCCCAGTAGGGATCCTGGAGAGTGGAAAGAATCAGACGCTGAAACTCCTGTGTATTCACAGAAAGGGGTTTCAGCGCTAGGACATGTTGCTGGGGCTGTCTGAAGAGATTAGTGCTGCAGCAGTCGTATTTCTGGGGCTGGCTATAGACAAGTCTGCAGATCCTACTTGTGTTCATGTTGGATATGTGTAAGAAGCCAGGCTGAATTTCACTGTATCAAATACCTGACATGCTAAAATGATCAACGACATATTTCTGCAGGTTGAAAGTTTGCTCTGAATCCCCTTTGCTTCCTCTTAGTATCAGTCCTTTAAGCTGCTGTTCAGAAACAAGTATGCAGCAGTTTGAGTAATGTTTTAAACAGCTGTTTTCAGTGTGTTTCATGTACTCTTTCCCCATTATTTACTAAAAGGCAAGCAGTGCCTAAATGTTTCTAGGCCACATGATGTGCTGATTTCATTACCGGACTGATAGGGAGGAAAAGTGCTTGCTCCTTTGTAAAGCCCCGTCTTTCTTTCCTCCTCCAAGAAAAACCAAGCAGCTATGTACGTGTGGCAATGGCCATGTGAATGTCCTGAATTTTCTGCTTTGCGGATGAGTAATTCTGCTTTGCTTTCCCAGAGTCCTGACAGCCTCTGCTTAACAGCCACATGACTTGCACAGAATGCGAGCTTGCGATTAACCCTTAACAAATCTATCCCATTTGATACCATTCAAATAGCTTGTGTGACGTGGATTACGTGATTGAGTGGTATCAGTTGCCTCCTTGTGTCCTTTGCCCTTGACTGAGGCGGAGGGAAGTTGTTGGTCAGGGCTGCAGGTGGGTTTTGGCAGCGTGCGTTTGCCCGCTTACCTCTTGGGCTGCAAACTCCGTGCTGAATCTGCAGACCACTGTTTAAAACCACACTTGTGCAAGGACGACTCCTCGGTTTTCTCTCCCCCAGTGCGCGTGGGGTTGGGTTGCAGGAGACCCACGTCGCTACTGTCCTTTGCTTCTAGTCTGTTTTGATAAATTTATCCTTTAATTGTACGCTAAGCTGCGTCCTAGTGTATGTTTTTGAGCAAGGAAAGAGTGGCTGGGACTTCAGGGTATAAGCCAACCTTGTGTTTGAGCAGCAAGCCTTGCAATAAGGAAGCTAAATGACTATAAGCATTCTTTTTTGTATTTTGCTGAGATTAGCACTTGGCTTAACTCATTGCTTGTTTCCATAGTGACTCCATAGTAACTGTTTTAAGAGCTCTGAAGTTTATTCAGGCGCTTCCAGGCTGACTTTTTATGAAAGTTTTCTTTTCTTCTGAGCTAATGGTGTGGCTGTCATTGACTCCCATTAGAAAGGCTGCCAAATTGGTCCCATGCGGTACAATCCAGACTGGTGTGGTGCACAGCTATGCCAGCTGCACATTTTTAACATGCCCTGTGCAAGCAAGCCCCTGGGGAAGGGCAGAGTGGCCTCTTGCTCTTCTTCATGGGGCTGTGCCGAAACTTTTTCTTTTTAAACAACATCAACAACATTGTTCACTTGATCTGGGCATCACATTTGCAAAACTGTTTATTTTAGGTGTTCGGATTTCCAGATTGATTTCAGGCATTCAAGTTACAGATGTTTGGAAGTTTATTGATTTAACAGTTTATAATTTTTTGTGTTTATTTGTTATGCTTCAAATGTAAAATGTTGGTTGTAACAGCACTACTTGGTAAAACCCTTCTTTCTCCTCAGCAAATGTGCTCTTTTCTGTCTGTACTGTCTCCATCTCTTCTAAATATTGTCTGTCCTTGCAGTGGATTTTCCACTCTGTCCCCTCAGCTGTTCTGTTTTGCAGCCTGATGTTGCCCTGGAGGGACGTATCTGGGACCAGTGCAGGGACCCCTTTCTGTTCTGAGTTTTGATGAACTTGTGGGAATATAACGGGGAACAAAGCTGCTGCTACTGGGAGGGGAAACGTGTTCTAAGTGTTGGTCTTGGAAGCATAAGCTGTAAGAAGGATTCCTCCTAATGACTCTCATCTGTAGCCTTGCCCCACTGTCTCCTTGTTAACCTGGGTGCCAAACTCGTCAACCAATGTTGCCGCTGCCTCTCATACCTCACCAAAGATAGATTCGTTTCTCCAGCAATAAAATGCTTATTAATATGGTACCTCTTTCTGGAGGTAACAGGTGCTTGATGCGCTCAGACATTTATCTGAATTTCCCCATTGTAGCTGTGAGCTCCTTCTCTCTGCAGGCCTTTAACTGTGAGCCTGTGGGAGGCGGATTCAGGATTTTCAGGATTCTCCATTGTGCCTTGAGGCAGGGTTTGGAAGGAGAACTGCAGAAGAAAGTAGAGCGAGGGGTATTATGGCTTTGAAGTCTTGTTGGCCCTTGCAAAGGGGGAAGGGAGGGTTTGTGACTTTTATTGAGTGCAGCTCTAACAAAGGGCATAAAACAACATCGCCTCAAGCCTCCAAGCTGCACGCAATTGTAGCTGACCTGTTCAGTTGGTCCTGGATTGTACTGGCCAGAATATGTACAAAATG
>KZ507517.1:0-18133 GCA_002844005.1 Limosa lapponica baueri
GGAAGGGGGAGAAGATGCTCAGGGTGACCGTGCGGAGCACCCCTGCAGCCCATGCAGAAGACCATGGTGGAGCAGGTTCTACCCCTGCAGCCCGTGGACTACCATATCGGAGCAGCTATCCACACCACAGCCCATTGAAGATCACATGCTAGAGGAGGTGGAGATGCCCTGAAGGAAGCTGTGACCTATGGGGGACCAATGCTGGGGCAGTCTGCTCTTGATGGACTGTGTCCCATAGAAAGGACCCCTACTGGAGCAGTTCTTGATGAACTGCAGCTCATGGGAAGGACCCAAATTTGAGAACTTCATGAAGGACTGTATCCTGTGGGAAGGATGAAGAAGAAAAAGCGCCAGAGAAAACACGTTATGAACTGACTGCAATCCCCATGTCCCATTCCCCATGGCTGCTCGGGGAGGGGATGAGGTAGAAGAGTCAGGGGTAAAGTCAAGCCTAGGAAGAAGAGAGGTGGTGGGAAGGTGGTTTTAGTTTTGTTTTTATTTCTCAGTATTCTACTCTGTTATTGACTGGTAATAAATTGAATTCATTTTCCAAAGATGAATCTGTTTTGCCCAAAATGGTGTCTGATGAGTGATCTCCCTGTCCTTATTTCTAACCCCCGTCCTGCTGAGGAAGAGGAAGGATAGAGCAGCTTGGTGTGCACCTGGCAGCCAACCTGAGGCCTGTTATTAACCAGCCAGTGAGTAGGATGGGGGTGCGCAAGAAGTTGGGAGAGGACACAACTGGGACAGCTGACCCCAACTGACCAAAGGGCTATCCCATATCATTTGCCATCATGATCAGTCTATAAAGCTGGGAGAAGAAGAAGCAAGGGGGGAACATTCAGAATGATGGTGTTTGTCTTCCCAAGGAACCGTTATGTGTGATGGAGTCCTGCTTTCTTCAGGATAGCTGAACACATGCCTGCCAATGGCAAGTAGTGAATTAATTCCTTGTTTGCTTTGTTTGCATGCGTGGCTTTTGCTTTACTTATTAAACAGTCATTTATCCCCTCCCAACATCTAGTGCATTCCTAGCCTACTCACTGGTGGGATAGTGTGAGGAGCAGATAAGGCCTTGACTCTGTGTAAGCACTGTTCAACAGTAATGAAAACATCTCTATATTATGGTCTAGTGGGAGGTGTCTCTGTCCATGGCAGGGGGTTGGAACTTGATGTCTTTAAGGTCCCTTCCAACTCTAACCATTCTATGATTCTATGATTATCAATACTGATTTCAGCACAAATCCAAAACAAAGCCCCATACTTGCTATTGTGAAGAAAATTAACTCTATCCCAGCCAAAAACAGCACAGAGAAGAAAAATCCTGAAAGGCAACATTGATGAAACCTGGCTCACTGAAATGCCACAAGAAAAAGAAAATTTCACTGTTCCAGAAGTGCATTAGGGTTTGATGACATCTGTTACTCTACAATCATGCACACAGATATCCGCCTACCCTGTAGCTGCTCCTCTGAAAAGATCATGCCCAAGCTACCTAGTGCACCTTGGTGACTCCAGCTTCCAACCTAAATAGCCTGTCCTTTGGGCAACAAGGATGTCTGGTTGCCCGTGAAAAGAATGGGACCCTGTCTTTGGATGTAGGCTTCCAGATGTCATCCGTAGCAGCACCCCTTCCAGGTCTGGAGCTTTGGCATTCACTTCATGTTCCAAGTAAACTCAGCAATGTCTAAAATAAAGACCCACGATGGCTATCTCTTCTTCCAAGGGTTCTTCACTGGTCCAAAACCACCTTCCTAACTGTATCCTCTTGGATGGGTGTCAGGAAGGCAGGCTGAAGTGCCTGTGTGGGTGCAGTTTGGCTGCAGGAATGAGATGGCTCCCTGTCCAGCAGCCACTTTTGCTTCTGGTGGGGCGATGCTTCCTGCGGGGGGTATATGGGAACCTTCCCCACATCCCATCCCTCCTCTGCCTGCCTTCAACGCCCCTGCAGGGTGGGTGATACTGGGCAGCTCCCCCTCCTCTGCCTATCCTGTGCAGCTTTGCTGCAGTTCATTCCCCATTATGCCCCTGCTACACACGAGAGTCCTTTCCCAGGCAGCATCCCCAGCTTGGAGCCCCCAGGACAGTCAACAACCCACAGCATCGTCTCTATTAGTGTCCCTCTGCTCCCCCCAGCTTAGCTCCCCAGTCTGGGCCCAAAAAGCACCTTCTGAGTGGGTTCCCCGTTGCTCCTGCTTTCTTCATGGCTCCACTGACCTCCCAGAGCTGCCCTGAGAACCGACACACCCCTACACCCACTACCTCCCGCCCACCCCAATATGCAGGGCTGGCAGTACCTCCAGTGCCCCTACCTCATTCCAGCAGGGAGGGCTGGCAGCACCCCTAGTTCCCAGCTGTATATCCTGGAGTGCACATTTGGCATTCCTTTCCTGGAAACCGGCCAGGCACTGCGGCTGTGATTACAGCTCCCATCCATCCCTGCCGTTTTCTGAAATGACTGGCCCTCCTCCTCCTTTTTCTCCTTCTCTTCTTCCTCCTCCTCCTCCTCCTCTTCCTTCTCCTTCTCCTCCTCCTCCTCGAGCATCTGTGAATATCCTTTCATGCTGCAGCTGGTCCTGAACCTCCTGTCCCTCTGTCTGCTCATTTCTCCTGTTGCAGGCTGCCATTCCATGGTGAGTGCGTTTGTCTGTGCATCCATCCTTCCTTCCCTCCACGTGGAAGGGTTGCAAACCTGTTCTGCGTGCATGTGTGCATTTGTCTGTCTGCGCTCACTATATCCTGGCAAAGGCTTGGAGGCTTCTGTGTGTCCATCTGTGTTTGCTACCCCATCCTGCCAGGCCACTTAGTTCAAATGGTACCCACACAATTTGGGATCTCTAAGGTCGAGGATAGCAGGCTACGGCCCAAATTCACAATGAGGCATGTGCTCTGATCATGATATCTGTAAATTCAGCTTCTTATCCTGACAGAAAATAATGTTTTATAATGATAACACAGATGCGCAAGCATTCTGTTATTGGGATCAGTAAAGGCAGTTACCAGTAAACGAGGGTTTCTATTATGAACAAAGAATTGTATCTTTAGTCTTTTATCAATTTAGCAACTCCCAGTTTCATCAAATAGGGGCTATTTTCCAGGAAGTCCTCTGACAAAAGGGTCCTCCAGCATTTGGAGGATTATCCAAGTACAGTTTAAAGGATGGTTTATTAAAGAGAGAAGTCTGAGTGCTTCACTTTTTCATATGAGAAACGTGTGGAGAATTATACTTGTCCTTATGTTTGGTGGTGAGTGAAGTCCAAATCTCTAGTGTCGGGTTTGGATCTGTTGGCTTTCCTTCCTTCCTTTCTTTCTTTTTTTTCTTTCCTTCCTTTTTTTCTTTTTCTTTGACTTTTCCCACTTTCTGCTTTTGCTCTGCACAGATCCCAGACTTCCACGAAAAATCTCCTTTGATTCCTGTGGAGTCCTTTGAGATTTATATGTGTAAAGAAAAAGGGGCCATTAACTCAGAATGTCTGTCTGGGGCAGTGCTGGCATAGAATAAAAGACTGCTGTTATTCCTGGGCTGAGTCAGGGGAGCAGGAGATGCTTTTTTCACCTGGGAATAAAAGGGAGACTTCTGAGAACCATTCCCTTGGAAATCCCACCCTAAGCAGGACCATCAAGGGCTCCTCCCAGCTCTCCTGGGTGTTGCGCTATCATGCCTGGGAGGGAGCTGCATAACCATGCATCGCATCCTCCTGGCTGCAATGTTAGAAAGAATCATAGAATCATAGAATGGTTAGAGTTGGAAGGGACCTTAAAGATCATCAAGTTCCAACCCCCCTGCCACGGGCAGGGACACCTCCACTAGAGCAGGTTGCTCAAAGCCCCATCCAGCCTGGCCTTAAACACTTCCAGGGATGGGGCATCCACAACTTCCCTGGGCAACCTGTTCCAGTGCCTCACCACCCTCACAGGAAAGAATTTCTTCCTAATCTAAATCTCCCCTCTTCCAATTTAAAACCATCACCCCTTGTCCTGTCACTACACTTCCTGACAAAGAGTCCCTTTCTGGCCCTCCTGTAGGCTCCCTTCAGATATTGGAAGGCTTCTATGAGGTCTCCCCGGAACCTTCTCTTCTCGAGGCTGAACAACCCCAGCTCTCTCAGTCTGTCTTCATAGGGGAGGTGTTCCATCCCTCTGATCATCTTCATGGCCCTCCACTGGACCTGTTCCAACAGGTCCATGTCACTGGACCCGTTCCAACAGGTCCATGTCCTTCCTGTGCTGAGGACTCCAAAGCTGGACACAGTACTCCAGGTGGGGTCTCACAAGCGCAGAGTAGAGTGGTAGAATCACCTCCCATGACCTGCTGGCCACACTTTTGATGCAGCCCAGGGTGCAGTTGGCTTTCTGGGCTGCCAGTGCACACTGCTGGCTCATGTTGAGCTTCTCATCCAACAACACCCCCAAGTCCTTCTCCTCAGGGCTGCTCTCCAGCCATTCTCCACCCAACCTATATTTGTGCCTGGGATTGCCATGTCGCAGGTGCAGGACCCTGCACTTGGCTTGGTTGAACTTCATGCGGTTTGCACTGGTCCACCTCTCAAGCCATCATGACATCATCTGGATGTCATCCCTTCCCTCCGGCATGTTGACAGTTCTTCCACCCTATACCTGATTTTGTTAACAGCCATCACTTCAATCCTGGGGTAATGGGGTGGCTTTCCATGACTTCGGGTTCCATCTGCCCCAGTAACTGCAGAGGTGGAACTTGCCACGTACTCTGCTGGCTCTGTGGTGCAACAAGCGGAACATAAGAGCTTGTGCCCCCTCTCCCTCCGCCCCTTGCCCCCAGTCCACCCTACAAACCATGCTGGGAACAGCCGCCCCTTCCCCAGGCTTGTTTACAGGGAGCAGGGCACAATTAAGGATGGCTGTATCTGTTTTGAAATACCTGCATTTATATATAATAATATTGAGCTGAATCCTACTCATGATATGAGGAGGAAGCTCTTCCTCTTATTTAAATATAGGGCTGAGATTTAGTTGTTAAAATGTGAGTGTCTAGTATCATTTTAGATGTCCTGTCATTTCCAAGATAGACACATGATGCCAATATATATAGCATAGGAGCTATGGGAGACAGCTAGATTGGATCTTCTCAATGTTGCGAGAAACACTCGCCTCTTCTAGGGCTTCTTGGTGCAAATGGCCCTCCTGTCCGATGTTTTGTCAGTGGAGTTAAGGTTCTATTCAGCATTGGAAGAGTTCAGACCACTGACCTGTACACAGACTTGAGGTTTTAAGCACCTCTCTTTAGGTGCCTAATTGACAGATTAGTCACAAACCAGGCACTTTTTAACCATCCTCTCCCTCACATTTCACACAACTGCATTTGCTCATCAATTCCTCCAACACCCTCTTGCCCCCAACTTCCCTGGATGTGCATCCATGCATCTTAATTCATCCGTTCCCCTCCTCAATTCCACTGTCTTCTGCCATTTACTCTTACTGCCACTAAATCCAGCCCTCTCCAACCATCCAACACATCACTCTCTTCATACAAATTCCTGCATTCCTCCCCTCATCCCTGCTCTGTCTTTCTGCTCCTCTGCCAATTTCTGCCTCTGTCAACATTGGTACTGGTGTCTTTCAGGTGCTATTATCACTCAGGACCAAACTCATTCAGTGCCTTGTGTCAGGCTTTGACCCATCATTGCTCCCACCTTCCCTGTGCTCTAATCTGAATTAAGCACCGCACCCCTATTGAACCAAGGCATTTTTGACACCTGCAATTCCCATCCCAGGCCTGTCTCTTACTAATCTGCTACCTGGCTGGTGAGAGATGGGCAAAAAGGTTCTTGAGGTGCGATGCGAGGAGAGTCGTCTTGGCCCATGTATGTGGAGGTAGCTCCATATCTTGGAGTAAGGCAAGATGGAAGTGCCCATTTTATTTTCCACAAGGTCCTCATAGCTCACTTTATGCTCTTTCCCACACAGAAGCTGTCTTCAACCAAAGAGTTAAGATGAGGAAAAGTGGTATCCTGAGCAAAGGGTATATGTGTAGAGGTAAGTTGGGGCCATAAAGGTGGCATCTGTGAGCAGTGGGGAAGATATTAGCTGGGACAGCAATGTGGGAAGGAACTGATTTCTTGGGTTGTTGACAGAAAGGCACATCTCACCATGTTCTGGGAACTCAGGGGCATGGCTATAGTCAGCCTTCACTTTTTGTGGTTGGCATAGTAAAAGATGTTTTTGTCAGCGTGATTAATCTCATCCATAGTGCTGCAGGCTTTCCAGGGAAACCATCACAAAGTAGGAGGATGATGCAGAAGAGAAGTCTGCTGCTGTGGGATGGGGGTGCAACACTCATCTGTGCTATGATATTGCATCACCTCTACTGTGGTGCTAAATCATCCCCTGCTGAATTTTGTTGTGATACCTAGGTACATTGCTTGATTGGCGAGTTGCTTCATCCCCTCCAGGTGAACTATACCATCCACTTCCAAGACATTACAACAATACCTACGAAGGTCTTATACCTTCCTTTGCTAAGTGTCACACTATTCCTACTACAGTGTTATGCCATTCTTGACTAAGACACCACTCCAACACATTTTACCATCAGGTTTGACACACTGCTGATGCCAAACCTTGCCCTAACATGAGATGCTCTTCATCTCAAACGAAGGGCAAAGGTATGGAGAAGGTTGCTGTTATGGTTTGAGAAAACCCATAACAATTTATTGTTGTTTAGACAATTATTCTATCACGTGATGACCCCTCCCATCCAGAAAGGGGAATTGGGGAAAGCAAGGAAACACGAGAGTTGAAATATAAATAGATTTAATAGGATAAGACTAAATAGTTAACAATAATACTAACAAACTAGCATTAAACCCGATACTAGTATAAAATATACAAGAATTATACTCAGTCAATAGTATCAGTAGGAAGCTGTGCACTCCCAGCAGTGGACAGCAAATGCTGGACACTGTGAGCGCTGCGGCTTCAGGAGGAAAGGAAGGCCTCAGGGCCCTGGCAATGGGCAAGGAGTTATCTGGACCCACCACCATCAGGGGCGAGAGAAAGACGCAGCAGACTTTTCAAATTTATATTGAATGCGACATTCATGGTATCAAAGAATCCAGTTTGTCAGCCTGGATCAAACGCCCAGACCTTGCTCCTCCTCATCCCTACAGCTGGCAAGGCTTGAAACCACTGAGATCTTGAATCCCACAGAGCCTAGCTGGCTATAAAGTAAATGTTTTCATGAATTCAGACACTGGAATCTTCCAAAAGTGGAGTTATCCCCAGCATTAGGAAAAAAGTTAGACCTCTGTTGCTCAGCCCAGGACAGTTGCCTTTTCATGGGACGCTGTCATAGCAGGAAGCGAGAGCATCGAATGTGGTTCTACATGTTGTTCACCTGAACCATATGCTACAGGTATGACACATGAGAAAGGGAGGCCAGCAAGAAACATCTCCACTGCTGCCAATGAAAAGAGATGAGGCAACTTCCTGTGACTGTACCTTTGATGCCATGCTGAGTCTCCTTGGTATGGTCCCCCCTTCCTTTCCAGTAGTCCAAAATGAGTAATATATCTACTTAAGTTGAAAATCAAGCTCATTTCTTTGAAACATTAGGCTCAAAGCACCTGTTCCGATCTCTGAGATATGGTCTGAAGGTTTGAGGAGCTGCAGGCACCTCCTGCCATTTGAATGAAGTTCTATTGTGGGACTGTCTCATGCTACATGCTGGCGGACAGACATACTCCTCTCAGTGGTATGGAAAGCCTGAACTAAGATGAAACAGCACATTTAGGTGATCTGAGGGCACAGCTGTCATGTGTTGGACAGAAAGGGGCTTAGAAAGATGGGGACCATGTTAACAGCCTCAGGGACTTTTTATTGCTATTTGTCAGCTTCTGCAACTGGCAATTCTGTGGCAGGTTTGGACACAAAACTGTTTCCCACTACAAGCAGACACCTCAAATTTAAAGTTTCCTACGTGCAACCAGGGAGTCTGACAGCTGTTGTGTCTTCCTCAGGCTTATTCCAGAGGGAAATATGTTTCTTTTCTTCCTATCCTGAAGTGGAGCTGGAAAGTGTGAAAGTAAATGTAACCATCCAGGACTTTGTGGCTGATGTGGTGTCTGAGCTGTTTTTCCGCAATACACAGCAAGTCTCTAAGGAGATCATGTTCATATTTCCTGTGGACTCTGATACTGTTGTACACACCTTCTATGCTACCATGGGGGACACTCGCATTGAAGCAATGCTCTGGGAGAAGGAGGAGGTACTGGGATTGTGGTGGGAGTGGGTCTGCAGATTGGGATGAAGGGTGGAAGTGAGAGAAAGGCATCTTGTGGACCTCAGTGACACATTTTTCTCCCTCTGTGGCAGGCCCAGCAGCTGTGCAAAGCCACTTCAGGCATGGAGAATTTAAGATATCTGCAGAACCAGTGGGATCTCTGGGGTCCTGTGTTCACTTGTTTCTTGGGGACCCTGCCTCCTGACGAGGAGGTCGCCATCAGCCTGTGCTACGTCCAGGAGCTGCCAATGCAGCCTGATGGAGCTGCCCAGTTTTGCTGGCCACGCGAGCTGTTCCCCCGGACAAACTACATTAGTGAGTGATCCCCTAGGTGCATCCCCCAACGAGGAAGACATCACTCCCCAGCATCCCTCCTGGGGGGAACGCCCATATGTGCACACGTGCCTCAGTGAGAGAATCTGAATATTCCCCCATGCACTTCACAGTCAGGAACCTCATGGGTCTCCCCATAAATCCCACAGCAAGACATCCCCACAGATCCCTGTACAAACCACAGTGTGAGTCTACAGATTCACCACCACCACTACCCCCCACTAAGCATCACAGTGAAGGACGTCCCAGATGCCACATTTCCCCCCTATGAATGACATACAGTGCCCCACCATAGCTGTCTACTGCCCTAGGGTCTCTTCTTTCGTCTTCTCACACCTCTTTCTCACTGCAGGATGGCTTTCTTCTGAGGAGGAGATGTTCGAAAACCTGTACTTCAACATCTGTCTGAAGTCAGCCCATGGTGTGTCCCATATAGCCATTAACAGCAGCCACACTCCTCTGCAATACACGACTTCAGATCAAACATCTGCTGAGGTATGGCCCTGCCAGATGCTAGAGTCCCGAAAGGGAAGAAGATGGAAAGGTTTGCAGCCTGCTGATGCTTCTTAGGACTCCTCAGTCCTTTTATTTGGTTCTCTTTCCTCCCCACACCCTACTTGTCCTCAGGTATCCTTGAAATTGCCACCCTGGATGCAGGATGATTTGAACTTGCTGGTGTATTACAGAGGGTCTCACACACTCAGTGCTGTGGTGGAGAGGAGAGATCCCAAAGCCCCACATGGTGAGCGAAAAGGGTGGAAGTGGGCATTAGGGAGAGGGTGTCAGGGAGACTGGGGGGATCTGAGGGGCTTTTAAGGCACTATGTCAGAGCTGGGGCTATGTGGCGGACAAAAGCAAAGAGACAGAGAAGGGAACTCCAACCTAAAAGTCCTCCTTGTTTCCCCCCACACACTCCAGGCTCTCTGCTGGGAGACCCTGTGGTGATGGTGACACTGATGCCCAGCATCCCTGAGGTCGAGCCCAATCTAGGCCATCTTGGGGAATTTATCTTTCTCATGGACTGCAGTCTCTTCCATGATGCACAGGTACCACCAGAGGAGGTCTTCTGGGGTGGGATTTTCCACACTGGTGGGTATAGAGGCAAGCTACTTCACATAGCCAGATGTTCTGCCTAGCTTCCCCATCTGAGCTATGCCCATCTCTCCATCTGTCTCCAGAACACCCTGCTCTTCCTCCTCAAGAGTTTGCCTCTGGGCTGTTACTTCAACATCTACACTTTTGGGGCCACTTTCCATGCCTTCTATCTGTGAGTTGGGGGTGATGATGGGGCAGGGCCAATGGGTGAGTATGACTTTTCTAAGTGAAACTGTGGAACAAGTTCTTACTAGAGGGCAGTTATTGGGGCAGGATATGTCAGGAGCAGCGAGAGGGTAAGTCCTCTTTTCAGGGTGCTTCTGTAGCACTGGCAGCGAGGTAAGGCTTTTCTAGGGAGCGGCCAAGTGAGAGTAGCTGTGGGCCAGGTTCTCTCCCCTCTGACACTCTGGGTGGCCTCCCACAGGCAGAGTGTGGAATACACGCAGGAAAGCATGGTCAACGCAGTGGGGCGCATCTCCTCTATCTGTCCTGATCTGGGCGGCTGTGACCTGTTGGGTCTCCTGAAGTCTATCTACAGCACTCCTCTCATTCATGGACATGCCCGCCAGGTATCAGGGGCCAAGTGGTTATGGGGAGGGGAATGAGTGTAAACAATGGGGTACAGGTAGACTTCAGGGCTCAGGATGAGACAGTCTGCTGTTGTTTGCACTGGGAGTTGGCATGGAGGGTTGTGTCCTTATGGCAGAAAGTGATACCGTCTTTAGGGTGGGCAGCATGGGAGGGATTCTGTGGAATTTGTCTGCACTTGGGGAAGGTGGATCTTCCTTGTGGGGTGCCCCTTTGTGCTAAGAGGTGGTCTGGTGTTAATGAAAGGAGACATACAATCCATTTTCTTGTTTCAAGGCCAGTGGGTGCAAAAGAGTAAGGGAGCAAACTGGGAAGGCTTCCTGCATTTTAGAAAGGCGTTTTTCCTCCACAGGGGTGCTACAAAGTGCAATCTTTGTTTCCCCTCTCTCCCTTAGCTTTTCATCTTCATCCAAAGGAAGATTTCCAGTGAAGAGGAAGCTGTCATGGCTGAGGTCTACCGTTACCGGGACCAGCACCGGTAATGGGGGAGCCCTGTTCCTGTCCCTTAACATGCTAAATCACAGCCTTCCTGTCCCCTCGACTGTCAAAAGTCCATTCCCCCAGCTCCTAGTCTGCCACAGAGCTTCTCTTTACTTTGATGGAACTTCAGCAACAACACACACACACTTTCCTTACCTCAGAAAGACTGCCTATACTTCTCATCTAGCGAGTCTCCTGTCCCAATCTTTCCCTGCTCTTCTCAGCACTTTTCCTCTTCCCCCTCCCCCTGAAAAACCTTAATGTTCTCTTTGGCCCCAAAACCCATTCTCACCGTCTCCCTGTCCAGCAGGTAATGCCTCTTGCCCCAGACTGAATGGAAAAACTCTGGGTCAGTTTCATTGCTATGATTAGAAGCTTTCTTACTTCTCCAGACTTCGTCCTTTGTAACACTCTTGTCCTTTGTGCCTCTCACCTTTGTTCCACCTCTAACCTCCCCCTCTTTTCCTGTACAGGTGTTTCTGTTTTCCTACTAATAGATGTGACAGCTTCAACCTTTTCCAGGCCATGGCCCTGGAGACCAAAGGTGAATGTGTGTGCATCCACTCTAGGATGGACATGACATCTGAGGTAATGACCCAAGTACCCCTCTGTTCTATTCAATACCTCTCATGGCTCTCCTAGACATGCAAGGCAATCCACATACCACCATCCACTCAGACTCAGAGACCCCCTTCCAACTTCCCCCCTGCCCAGAACTGGGAGGGAACCCAACTTGTCTGTGCTCTCTGCTTCCCCTTACCAGGCAGTGAAATGCCTACAGCAGGCTTTGCAGCCTCTGGCAAGTGGGATCTCACTACACTGGGAACTTCCACCTGGCCTGGAGGTGTCAATAATCAGAAAAGCTCCTGAGATGATCTTCCAGGGACATCAGAGCTCCATCTATGCCCAGATCCATGGGCAAGCACAGGTGAGAGTGATCCAGGAACCATATGCACTGGGGCAGGGCATTCTGGAAGGTAAAGGACCCGCTCTCTGTTTCACCTTCCTAGCACTCAAGAGTCCTTCACCTCCACTAGACCTGAGAGGGACCATGATCAGGGCTCTGTGAACCCCCTTCTTTCCCTTGGAGACACCACTGCTTCTGCTTCAGCCTGGGCATCTACTACCTTAGTAGAGCAGGGAGGGAACCTAGGTAGCCAGGCTGCCCATGCTTGCAGACGAGCATTTCTGCCTGACTCTTTTTCCCTTGTGTCACCAGGATCCAGAGGTGGGTGAGGGAGCTGTGACCCTTCAGTACCATGTGGGCAGCCAGTCCTTTGATTACACACTCAGATTCTCACTGTCCCCATCAGCAGACAACAGGTGAGAGGGTAACACACTTGCCCACGAGGCAGAGTGGCATTGGCAAGGTCTGGAAGAGGGACAGCAAGTGTCCTTCCTTGCATCCTTCCCGCTGTAGCCTGAGGTGGGAGGAGAATCTGGGTATCCAGTGCTCCCTCTGCCCTGACCTTGGGAGACAACCTGTGTGACCATTGCCTCACTGCCCCCTCCTCTTTACTCTGCATGTCCTATGCCCCTCTCCAAGGTGAAACCAAGAAGTAACTCCCTGCCCTTGCAGGATGCCTGTGCACCGCATGGCCATGATACACTTGCTGTGGAAACTGGCCTGGGAGGGGACAAGCAGGACAGAGAAGGACATCTGGCACAGTGCAGTTAAGTCCAGCCTCAGCATGGGGGTCCCGTCCCCCTTCACATCCAGTGTGGCAGTGCGCATGAAACAGAGGGATGCCTGGCATCGTGGTAAGGCCAGAAACACTGGGGACAGGACTGGGAGGGGAAAGTGGGACTTGTTGGTTTGATGTCTCTTCACCATCTGCAGTCCTCTATCCTGTGGACCTGACCACCCTTTTGCCTATGTCTAGTACCCCTGGATCTAACCCCCACCTCCCTGCTTCTCTTCCCAGATTCTTTGCCTCCAGACTCCTCAATGTTTTTCTCTCCCTCTTGCAACCTGGTTCCCTGCCAGCTGCTCTGGTTGCGTGGCTTCAGGCCTGTGTGGTTCAAGTCCACCAAGTTTTGGATGGTCCAGAAGTGCCAGTTCTTCCTTGAGACACTTGGTTGCAAAGCCTCTGACGCTGAAGCACTCACTCATCTTTCAGCATCCTGTAAAGGTAAGGAGAAACTTCTCAGATGGGAATTCTTAAAATATATTGAACTAGGGTTAAATTCCCCTTTCAGAATTTATCTTCTGACCAGACTTCTTGATTGTCATTGTGCTGGGGATGAATGGAGTGATAGACTAAGCAAACTCCTACATCTCAACTCTGGGCTGGACACTAAGAATTAAATGCCTTAATACTTCTCCAAAGTAATCTTATCCTTGTCTTCAAGTATCCTTAACTCTATATCTGAACACTAAGTTTGTCTACAAAATATCTGCATGAATCTCTAGCTTTATCCTCATACAGTTCAGCAAAAAGAGCCAGATAGCACAGTGTTCGCACAGTGGTTTCCAGGCTTCCTTTTCTTCCAGCCTTCTG
Organism: Limosa lapponica baueri; assembly: GCA_002844005.1. Taxonomy (NCBI): domain Eukaryota; kingdom Metazoa; phylum Chordata; class Aves; order Charadriiformes; family Scolopacidae; genus Limosa; species Limosa lapponica. Next base: position 13,255 of record KZ507517.1, read on the forward strand.
CTTGTCCAGCACTTATCTTCTGATCTCCAAGAATGAGCTGCTGAGGACTTCTTGTGATTTCTGTTGACAAGGAATGTTAGCTTCTGTACACTTCTGCTTCTGTCATCTCTAATGATTAGCTTCTGTTGGTTGCTTCCTAATTAGGGAGAGTTTCTGCTTACTGTTTTCAAAAATTTCTAATGGTGGGAGAAGGTGTCAAGCACTTTTTTCAGCTGGTGTTGCTGTGTATCAGGTAGGCAAGAACACAGAGCTAGTTAACAGAGATATAGCAGTTGTCTCAGCAGTTAGTGCAGCAGGGATGCAGAGAGATCCAACAACTGTTCAGTCCTGTGTGGGGCTGAGAGAAGGTTGTGCAGCATGCCACACAATGCCCTCTCTAACTGGTGCATTTACCCTCGGTACATTGGAAGCCTCAGTCCAGGTCAAGGGTCAAGGGCAGCCTTAGCTGCAGCAATCCTAAGACTAGAGTTACAATCCTGAGAGAAAAGAGCAAGAGCAAGACAAACAGCAGAATTAGTAATCATGGACTTCAGAAGAAAAGATTTTGCCTTATTCAGGTTCCTGTGTGAAACAGTTGTGGAAGGAAAAGGGTCCAACATAACTGGTTGATCTTTCAGGACCCAATGCTCCAAGATCAAGAATGGTCCAGTCTAGTGGCAGAAATTCAAGAAAGAGTGCCAGAAGGCCAGGATGGATGAACATAGAGTTCCTTAGTCAGATCAAACACAAAAAGGAAGTATGTAAAGGTGGAAGTCGAGACAGGCTACTTGAGAGCATACAAAGACATTGCCCAGACATGTAGAAATGAATTTACGAAAGCCAAAGCTCAGTTGGAGTTGAAATTTGCAAGGGAAGTGAAGAACAACAGGAACAGCATCAATAAGCACATTGACAGCAAAAGAAAGCCTAAGGCAAGTGCGGGCACCTTGCTCAGTGATGCAGGGGACTCAGTGACAAAGGATGTGGAAAAGACTGTTATAGTCTCAAACTTTTTGGGCTCAGTTTTAATTGCTAAGGTTTTCTCTCAGATCTACCATATCTCTGAGTCTCCCCACAGTCTGTATAAGTGAAGCAGCACCCACAGTAGAATCAACGGTTTAGATTCGAAGGGACCTTAAAGACCATCTCATTCCAACCCCCTGCCATGGGCAAGGACATGTACCACTTGACCAGGTTGCTCAAAGCCCCAGCCAGCCTGGCCTTGAACACTTCCAGGGATGGGGCATCCACAACTTCTCTGGGCAACCCGGGCCAGTGCCTCACCATCCTCATAGTGAAAAATTTCTTCCTGAGATCTAATCTAAATCTACCCTCTTCCAGTTTGAAGCCATTACCCCTCATCCTGTCACTACATGCCCTTGTAAAATGTCCCTCTCCAGCTTTCTTGTAGGCCTCCTTCAGATACTGGAGGGCGGATATAAAGTCTCCCTTGATCCTTCTCTTCTCCAGGCTGAACAACCCCAACTCTCTCACCCTTTCTTTATAGGAGAGGTACTCTAACCTTCTGATCATTTTTGTGGCCTCCTCTGGACTTGCTCAAATAGGTTCACATCCTTCTTGTGCTGAGGAGTCCAAAGCTGGACACAGTACTCCAGATGGGTTCTCACCAAAGTGGGGGAATTACTCCCAGTGGGGTCTCACCAGAGCAGATTGTCCACCTGGTCACACATCACACAGCTGTCTTCCCTACATTAGCAGTGTACTTCCCCATCCATTAGCAGTGTAAGATTGTGACACTCCCTGCAGCCTGAGACCTGGGTGGCTGCATGTTTCTGTGGGGGCTCTGTGTGCGTGGCTACTTCTCTGCTGGCAAATGCCGAGCACATAGCTTTATGCTGGATGGAGACCATGGCTGAGCTCTCTCTCAACTCTTGAGCTGGCAGAGCTTTCAGCGCCCTTCCTGCATGCCCTTCCATGCAAACTGCCACACAAACTGCCATGCCATGCCCTGTTTGCCCACTCTTTTTGCAGTGCTCCTGGTCACCTGTGCTTCCTTGGGCTGCCATTCGGGGGAGTGGGGTGGCTGCCATTGCTGCTGGCACTGCCTCCGCCTCACCAGCCCCCCTTGTGCCAGGGTGAGACCCACCTCCTGTGGGTCCCTGTGCGGCCGCAGCCTTTCCCTGCATCAGAAAAACTCAAGAAAAGCTCCATTTCACCATGTTGCCTGGCTCCACTATAGACATGCTGGCACCAGAGCTGTTCCTCTAAGTGAGAGTAGAAGATAGTTAGGAATCATGTAGGTTGGTTAGATCTAAAGAGGTTCATGGCACTGGGTGCATCCAGGGGTGCCAAAACAGTTGGCTGATGCCACTGTAAGTCAGTGACTCTATCTTCAAAAGATCATGGTAATTGGGTGAGGTTCCTACTGACTGCAAAAATAATCAGACATCTCACCCATCTTCAAGAAGGGGAAGAATAGTAATTCAGAGACCTACTGGCCAGTCAGCCTCCCCTGAGTCCCTAGGAAGGATTTGAAGCAAATTGTCTTAGAAGGTTTTTCAAAAGTAAATCATGCCTGACCAACCTCACTGCTTTCTCTGATGAGGTAACTTGCACTGTGGACAAGAGAAGGGCAATGGATTCTGTATATCTTCACTTTAGCGTGGCCTTTGACAGTCTCCTCTCCATCAGATTGATAAGGTATTGGCTGGGTTAAGTAAACAATAAGGCTGGTGGAAAATTGGCTGGACTGCTGGGCTCAAAGAGTTACCAGCAGTTGAGTCCAGCTGGTGGACAACCACCAGTGCAATTCCAGAGGCACCTCTTGTGGTAACAATACTGTTTAACGTCTTCATTAATGACCTGGACATTAATGGACAGAGTGCAATCCTAGCAAGTTTAGCAAGTTTATGAACAACTACAGATTGGGAGCAGTAGCTGCATGGTCAGTACAGTGGAAGGCAGGGAGAGTCTGGAGAAACGGCCTGACAAAAACTGCATGACATTCAATAAAAACAAATGCAAAGTCTTGCATCAGGAATGGACACGCAACAATACAGGCCCAGGACACACACTCTTGAGTAAGCAGGTCTGCAGAAAAGAATCTTGGGGTCCTAGCAGACAACTAGTTGAACAGAAGTCAGTAGCGTGCTCTTGGAACAAAGCAAGCCAACTGCATCCTGGGCTGTATTAGCAAGAGTGTAGCCACTACATGCAGGCAGGTGACTCTTCCTCTCTGTTCAGCATCATTTGCTATCCTGCATCCTGGGGTATTATGTCCAGCTTCTGCTTTCATTACAACAAAGTCAATGACATAGAACGAATCTAGTGGAGGGCTGCATGTGGCATGTGAGGAGAGGCTGAGATCTGGGTTTGTTCATCTTTAAGAAGAAGATACATTATTTCTGTCTTCAGCCATCTGACTGGAGGAAAATAGAAAGAAGCCAGAGGCAGACTTTCCTTGGAAGTGCACAGCATTAGGATAAGAGGTGACAGAAACAATTTGGAACATGGGAAATTTTGAATGAGGAATTCAAAGGTATGAGGAATTGAGGTATGAGGAATTTTTATTTTGTTTTTAAGTCATAAGGATAATAAAAAACTGGTGGAATCTCCATCCTTAGCACTATTCAAGACTTGACAAGATAGGTACCTGAGCGAGCTGTTCTAATGAGATGTGCTCTAAGTAGGGATTTGGACTAGATGACTGCCAGAGGTCCAACCTCTGTGTACCTTTAGGCCAATGTTAAATGACTCCTAGTTCTGCCCCAACTACTCTGTGCCTAAGTGCTTCCCCTTCTGCCCATAAAAGCTCTTAAATCTGCTCCAGAAGTGAGCCATGCCTGGGACTATAAGGCCCCACGGGTAGTGCTTGACCCTCCTTACCTTCACTCTCTTGTGATCCAGTTCTGCTGTAGCTCCAAAGAAGTCTTATGTCCTGGAATTTGGAAAGGAAGAACTCATGCTGATGCTGGTGGGTTCAAGAGTGGATCATGGAGAAGGACCCCTGTGGGGCCTCAGCAGTGAACATGAGCCACGATGGGGGAATCGGCAGGAATCATAGAATCATAGAATCGTCTAGGTTGGAAGGCACTTTTAAGATCGAGTCCAACCATCAACATAACGCTGCCAAAACCACCACTAAACCATGTTCCTCGGCACTATGTCTTCCTGACTTTTAAATGCATCCAGGGATGGTGAGTCAGCTGCTTCCCTGAGCAGCCTGTTCCAATGCTTGACAGACCTTTTGGTGAAGAAATTTTTCCTAATAGCCATCCTAAACATCCCCTGGTGCAACTAGAGGCCATTTCCTGTTGTCCTATCGCTTGTTACTTGCAATAAGTAAGCGACCAGTGACAGGACGAGGGGCAACAGGCACAAGCTGGAACATGGGAAGTTCCACTCAAATGTGAAGAACTTCTTTCCAGTGAGGGTGACAGAGCCCTGAAACAGGCTGCCCAGGGAGGTTGTGGAGTCCCCTTCTCTGGAGATCTTCAAGACCCTCCTGGATGTAGTCCTAAGTAATGTGCTCTGGGCAATCCTGCTTTAGCAGGGGAGTTGGACTAGATGATCTCTAGAAGGTCCCTTCCAACTCCAACAATTCCGTGATTCCGTGACCTCCACCTCGCTACCACATCCTTTCATCCCTCCTTGGGATTTCTTCCTTGGGCTATCCAAATACACAAATACAATGGATTGAGAGCAGCCCTGAGGATAAAGACTTGGGAGTTTTGGTGGATGAGAAGCTTAACATGACCTGGCAATGTGTGCTGGCAGCCCAGAAAGCCACCTGTATCCTGTACTGCACCAAAAGAAGTGTAGCCAGCAGGGCGAGGGAGGTGATTCTGCCCCTCTGCTCTGCTCTGATGAGACCCCACCTGAAGTACTGTGTCCAAGTCTGGAGCCCCCAACATAAGACGGACATGGACCTGTTGGAGTC
>KZ507517.1:18717-35870 GCA_002844005.1 Limosa lapponica baueri
AACTGGAAGAGGGTAGATTTAGATTAGATCTCAGGAAGAAATTTTTCACTATGAGGATGGTGAGGCACTGGCCCGGGTTGCCCAGAGAAGCTGTGGATGCCCCATCCCTGGAAGTGTTCAAGGCCAGGCTGGCTGGGGCTTTGAGCAACCTGGTCTGGTGGGAGGTGTCCCTGCCCATGGCAGGGGAGTTGGAACTCAATGATCCCTTCCAACCTAAACCATTCTATGATTCTATGATTCAGGTATTTGTAGAGAGCAATAAGGTCACCCCTCAGCCTCCTTTTCTTCAGGCTGAACAACTCTAATTCCTTCATCTGCTCCTCATAAGACTTCTTCTACAGACCCCTCACGAGCTTCCTTGCCACCCTACAGAATCTCAATGTCCTTCTTGTAGTGAGGGGCCCAAAACTGGACACAGTATTTGAGGTGGGGCCTCACCAGTGCCCAGTACAGGGGGATGATCACAGCCCCAGTCCTGCTGGCCACACTGTTGCTGATACAGGCCAGGATGCTGTTGGCCTTCTTGGCCACCTGGGCACACTGCTGGCTCATATTCAGCCAGCTGTTGACTAACACCCCCAAGCCTTTTTCCTTCCCCAAGCCTGTAGCGCTGCATGGGGGAAGGAGAAACTTTAGTGATGCTCATGGGAGGAATTCAGTCTGTTCAGAGAGAATTATCCTAAGTGAACTAGAGCTCATAAGGCAGATTTTAGGATGCTTATGAAGGACTGGGAAAATCTGAGGATGCCCTGGGAGGTCTGAAAAAAGTTCAGGATGCTTGTGGAGGACTGGGAAAAATTGGGAGAGCACAGAGGGGATGGAGTATACCTATTGAGTATACCTGGAGAAGGCAGAATTTAAGGTTATAAGCTGTTCCCTGTCTCATGTGAGCTGCGTGAATGTTTCTGTCTTCCAGACCAGAAGCCTCCTCCTGAAGAGCAGGCAATGGAAGAAAAAACAGCATTTAACATGAGTTGGGACTGGACAATTTCACCACTGTCAACAAGACTGTGTGACTTCTCTGGCCTCAGGGTAGTGGTGGCACTCCAGAAAGCAAATGGCTCCTGGGCCCTCACTGCAGCTCTGGCCTCTGCCCTGGGGCTCAGCAAGGCTGATGTTGAGGTACAAAGGCCCAGTGAGGTAAGCAGATCAGGGTCAGGAGTGGTCCCTGTCATGAGCTGAACCTTCCTCTGCTCCAAGTTTCCGGACTGAGCTGAACTGAGAGGAAGAGATCAAAACCATTGGGATGTAGAGCCTCTTTGCTTGTGGAGGTTGTGGGGTGGAATTAGCAGGGATACCTGGGAGCTTTCCAATTTTGAGGATTTCAGAAGCTTAGGGAGTTTATGCGTACGTGTGGGGTTCTTACATTTTCCATGTCTGGTTTAGGTTTGATCTTTTTTTTTCTTTCTTCACCCTGATTGTTCTGGTTTCTCCCACAGCATGTGCAGCCAACTGCCTGGGCCACAGTTTTGACTTTAGTCTGGTTGCACCAGTATAAATGGAAGGTATCTTGGTTAGAGCTTCTGGAGGCCAAAGCTTGTAGGTGGCTGCGGGACCAAGCTGGTAAGAAGATTTTGCTGGAAGGAGTCATGCTCTGCGTCTTTTCCACAAAATCTACAGCTGATACCTGTTGACCCATGTCCCTCTTTCCCAGTGCTCCTGCATGGCAGTCTGTCATTACACACTGTCTCTCCTTACTGAGCTGTTGTCCCCTTCTACTTTTTCTCTCTTCTTGCAGAGGTCCAGCTGGATGAATGTCTGGAGGCAGCAAATTCCCTCTTAGGCTGTTTTGTGGAGCCCACCATCTTCAGGATTTGAACCTACCCTGCTACTGGGTGTGAGCAAGAAGCTGTTTGGCAACACAGCCAGGACAGCTGACCCAAACTAGCCAAAGGGATATTCCATAGCATTAACATCATTCCCTTGTGGGAGTGACAGAGTGAGTGGCTGGGTGGGTGCTTAGATGCTGTCTGGGGCCAATCCACTGCAGCTGACTTGTTCACATATATGGTCTCCATCATAATATGAGAGTTTCCACTGGAATCTGAAAAATAACTCTAAATACATATATTAAACTTTGCTTCATTTTTCCACATACTGCTTTTCTCTGAGGCTTACCCAAATAGTCATCTGTTCAAAATACCAGTTCCTGGGGAGAAAAATCATGTTCAGATACTACAGAAAAACACCTTCTTCATGGTAGGGGCATGCAGTAGAGGAGGAGGCAGGAGCAAAGAGGTGAAACTGAGCCTGGGAATAAGGGACCATGGGGAAGAGTGGTTAAGTTTTTGACTTTGTTTCTCACCATCCTACTCTATTTTTAATTGCCAATAAATTATATTAATCTTCCCCAAGTCAAGTCTGGTTTGGCTGTGATGGTAATTGGCAAGCAATCTGCCTGTCTTTTCTTCACCCACAAGATATTTAATCTTATTTTTCTCCCCTTGTCCTCTTGAGGAAGATGGATGAGAGAATAGCTATGTGGGTGCCTGGCAGCTAGCCAAGGTCTAACCCTCAGAAAAAATCACCATATTTTAACAGTGGTTACTTTTCTACATCTACACGTTTTATGCTGATTTTTCAGGCAGTTGAATCTCACACTTATTAGTTCAAATTTACCCCATATGCAAGGATGGTTACAGCACCCCAGAAAACCCCCAAAATATTAACACAAAGTTGATTTTTTACCCTAGAACCTCTTAATGGCTTTCTGGACCTCTTTATTTCTCAAGCTGTATATAAGGGGATTGGGATCACAATTTTATAACACGTGGAGAACACTTTATTCGGATTTAGGGAATTATTGGCAGGTGGTAATAAATACATGATAGCAAGGATCCCATGAAAAGTAGTGGTCACAGTGAGGGGATATGAACTAGTACAAATGGCTTTCTGCAGCCCCATCAGGGCCACCAAAAGTCAAATTCAGTATCAATACAATGATCGCCGAGGTGACTGCAAAGCCAGTAGTTCCAAAAAGAGCTTCCAGCCCTGGAAAAATATTCTGGTTCATTATAGCTGTATAACGAAGAGGATTACAGATAGCTAAATAACAATCACACAGCATCATGGCTAGTAGATGATGTCCAGTTCCTCCCAAGGAGCCAAACATACCACTGTGCAGTGCAGTCCCTGAAACAGAGACTCTCTCTGTAAGGAAATTGGTTAGCATCCTAGGAACAATATTGGTTGTATAGGAGATCTTAAGGAAGGAAAGACTACCCAGGAAAAAATAAATGGGGTTGTGGAGACTTCATATGGTAAGAAGGAGAAGAGTGTTCCCAGAAATTACTACAAGACAGAAGAGCAAGAGCAATACAGAGTGCTGTCACCAGTTAAAATCCCAGTGGGCTGAACTGTCACAGAAGTTCTTTCCCTCAGGTCAGCATGCAGAAGGGATATAGAGGACGACAATGCCACACAAATGAAAACTGCAGGAACATATGAAGAACTACTACAATGACTTCACTGCAACCTTGGCAAGAGTCTGACATTAGGCAAACTAGATTTATCTTCACTAAGATAGCATCACTTTGTTTTGGTTTCACCCCAGCCAGCAGCTAAGCACTACACAGCTGCTAACTCACTTCCCCCCGCAGTAGGATGGGGGAGACAATCAGAAGAGTAAAGGTGAGAAAACTCATGGGTTGAGATAAAGACAGTTTAATAGATAAAGCAAAACACACAAAAGGATTTAAATCACTATTCCCCATTGGCAGGCAGGCATTCAGCCATCTTGAGGAAAGCACTGCTCCATCACACATAATGGTTCCTTGGGAAGACAAACGCCATCACTCCAAACGTCACCCCTTTCCTTCTTCTTCCCCCAGCTTTATACGCTGAGCATGATGTCATATGGTATGGAACAGCCCTTTGGTCTGTTGGGGTCAGCTGTCCAGGGTGTGCCCCCTCCAAAATTCCACCCCCAGCCTACTCACTGGTGGGGTGGTGTAAGAGGCAGAAAAGGACACTGTAACAAACACTGTATAAGCTCTGCTCAGCAATAATTAAAACATCCCTGTGTTATCAACACTGTTTTTAACATGAATCCAAAACACAGCCACATACAAGCTACTATGAAGAAAATTAACTCTATCCCAGCCAAAACCAGCACACACTGGAGATGAATTTTCCTCCTTCATGGACAGATTCTTATCATTCAAGTCAGATCTTTGAATGGTAGTGCTTGGACTTTTCTATGGACAAACTACACTAGAGTAAATTTCCCCTATGCAGTTATGTTTAGTCATTTAAGTAACTTCCCAAAAATGTAACAGAATCACATAATAATTAGGTTGGAAGGGAACTCCTGAGTTTATCTAGTTCAATCTCCACCTGCTAAAGCAGTGTTAGGTAGAACAGGTTCCAAGACCCTGTTCACTCAGATTTTTAATATCTCCAGAGATGTAATTTCCACATCAGCTTTGGGCAACCTGTTCCACTGTTTCACCACCCCTACAGTAAAAATGTTTTTTTGTTGTGTTCAGCAAGTCACTGTAAGAAGGGCAACACTCTTTTTTTTGGTTTTTTTTGTTTGTTTGTTTGTTTTTTGTTTTTGTTTTTGTTTTTGTTTTTTTTTTGTTAAGACTACCACTAGTCTTAGTGGTTTATATATTTTTTTTTGTTACAACTACCACTAAACTCAATTTCATTTGCCCTTTCTCCCTCCTTTTGATACTAACAGCAAACTAACAAGGGCTTGCCTCGGGATGGACATGAATATCTGGTTTTCCATCTCTACAATTTTTTTAGATTTGGAAATTTGGCTTAAAGGAGTTCAAATGCAATAATTCTGACTGTAGATACTGTTGTTTTCATTTGAAACCATGTAGAGTTATCAGAATTGTTGAAAAATTTCCATTTTTTTCCCCACTCCATTCAGGACAAAATGTCAGTATGTATGATTTGAGAATGTTTAGATAAAGAAGAAGTGAATCACTCTGAAAGTGATGCTGGAAGTCAAATCCACAAAAACTCTTTTTCCCCCCCTGTAGAAGTAGCAACATAGAATATATGTAGCTCCACGTCTTAGGTGGTGACAGGGGTAGAGTTCACAGTAAGTATTTTTTTCATTAATTTCATTTTTTTTGTTTTCATATAATGAGTGTGACATACCAAAAACACTTGAAGAAAAAAGAAATGCATCATTACTACTATCTCCCCTTCTTTGGAGATTTTCAAGACCCGCCTGGATGCAGTCCTGAGTAACATGCTCTAAGCAATCCTGCTTCAGCAGGGGAGTTGGACTAGATGACCTATATGGTCCCTTCCAACTCTAAAAATTCAGTGAAATTCAGTGAAATCCTGCCTAGGATGCTGGCCATCTTCCTCAGAGGGGCAGGAGAATGTCTGCTAGTGGCTGCCTTGCATAAATGTTCTTTTGGTTCATTGGGAGCAACTGAACGTTACCTTCTGGCAGCAGTGTCTTGTGACTGATATTTGGCAATAGGTAAGCCTTTATATTATACAGACTAGATGAACCACAAGTCCTGCCTTGGCTTGAATGTGTTTCCTGGATAAAAGTTTTATGACTATTGCTATAACGGTGCCTGCACTAAGTCTTCTCTCCTGAAACCTCACCTGGAGTAATGCATCCAGCTTTGAGGTCCCCAGTGAAAGAAAGACATGGACCTGTTAGAGAGGGTCCAGAAGAGGGCCACAAAAATGAACTGAGGGGTGGAACACCTCTCCTGTGAAGAAAGGCTGAGGCAGTTGGGGCTGTTCAGCCTGGAGAAAAGAATGATCTGGGGAGACCTTGTTGCAGCCATTCAATATATGAAGGGGGCTTATAAAATGGGCAGAGAATGACTTTTTAATAGGGCCTGTAGTGACACAACAAGGGACAACAATTGTTACGTGAAAGAGGGTAGATTTAGATTGGATATAAGGAAGACATTTTTACAATGAGGATGGTGAGGCACTGGAGCAGGTTGCCCAGGGAAGTTGTGGACGTCCCTTCCCTGTAAGTGTTCAAGACCAGGCTGGATGGGGCTTTGAGCAACCTGGTCTAGTGAAAGATGTCCCTGCCCATGGAAGGGGGGTTGGACCAGATGATTTTTCATTATCCCTTCCAACCCGAACCATTTTCTGATTCTATGATTGTATGAACCTCCTGTGAAAAGAGAGGACTTGTCGGATTGCAGCCCTGTGGCAAAACTTAGGTGCAGTGACACCTAATCACTGCTTAGTCCAGCTTTATCTTCACTGGTGATTGCAGTCACTCATACACCCACACTTCTTTCCATTGCTGGCACCACTGACTGCTGTACACACATATTCACACAGAATAAAGAGCCCCTTGCAATAAAATAGTTGAAGGTGGATTTTAAGAAGGAGACAAGACAAACTGCAGTGATCAGGGGAAGGGCGTGATCCGACAAGTTTACCAAGCAAGCAGCCCCTACTTATCTGTCAATGGACCCTTTTATTCCCTTATGCATCTATTTTTCTCACTTCTTGTTCCCCGTGTCACTAAATCCCTCCTTTTTCCCACCTTTGGCTCCTCCCCTAAACATCCCATAATGATTCCCATCTAATCCCAAAATGCTTTTTCCCTGTGGGAACGAGGGGGAACTGTCCTTCTCCCATGACGTGTCCCACACTGCTACAAACCAACCTCCCCCCTTTAGTTGCAAAGGTGGACTGCTTGGAGTCACCTGAGAGCTCCTGGTGGCTCATCTTTATGGGTTTCATTCCTGGACAATGGAGCTCGTGACTCTTCAGGGGCAGACCTGGGAGGAGCCTGGACTAGGTGTTCATTCCTCAGGAGTCAGTTTAAGTTCACCTGCCTGCCATTGTGCCTCTGTGCTCTGCTGAGTATGTGGAGATGGGGCCTTGATGGGCTGGTGGCTCTCCTGTGATGGGTCTAGGAACAGCCAGGGCACATTATTAACCAAGTCACTCCTCTTGACACTGTTTCTCTGCGCCTTCTTGGTGTGTGCAAATGAGCTTCTTATCACTTACCCTAACAGACAGCAGCTTCTTAGGCAGAATCCTGAAATTACTTTCTTTATTAAAGGCAAGCAATAGGTATTTGAGAGGGAAACACATCTCATGCACCTTTCATATCTGAACTGGAATGAAACATGCTGCAATCTGGAAATTCCTGTTTCCTTCTGCTGATTGTAAAGTAGGCCTAGGGAACCATCTTTAGAAATGCACATCTAAGTACAGTTCATTTCAGCTACCTTCAGTCTTCTGCAAGGTAGATGTTTGCCCCTGAGCTAGTCATAGAATCATAGAATTATTGAAAATTCTGAGTTAGAAAGGACCCATGAGGATCACTGAGTCCAACTCCTGACTCCACACAGAGCAACCTAAAAGTTATTCCATGTATCTAAGAGTGTTATCATAGAATGGTTTAGGTTGGAAGGGACCTTAAAGATCATTGAGTTCCAACTCCCCTGCCATGGGCAGGGACACCTCCCACCAGACCAGGTTGCTCAAAGCCCCAGCCAGCCTGGCCTTGAACACTTCCAGGGATGGGGCATCCACAGCTTCTCTGGGCAACCCGGGCCAGTGCCTCACCATCCTCATAGTGAAAAATTTCTTCCTGAGATCTAATCTAAATCTACCCTCTTCCAGTTTGAAGCCATTACCCCTCATCCTGTCACTACATGCCCTTGTAAAATGTCCCTCTCCAGCTTTCTTGTAGGCCCCCTTCAGATACTGGAAAGCTGCTATAAGGTCTCCCCGGAGCCTTCTCTTCTCCATGTGAACAAGCCCAGTTCTCTCAGCCTGTGCTCATAGGAGAGGTGCTCTAACCCTCAGATCATCTTTGTGGCCCTCCTCTGGATTGACTCCAACAGCTCCACGTCCTTCTTATGTTGGGGGCTCCAGAGCTTATCCAAGCACTTGAACACTGACAGTTTTGGGGCCATGACCACTTCCCCGGGGAGCTTGTTTCAGTGCTTGGATACCCTCTCAGTGAAGAACTTCTTCTTAATATCAAATCTGAACTTCCCCTGATGCAGCTTTAAGGCATTCTCTCACGTCCTATCACCAGGCACCAGAGAAAAGAGATCAGCACCAAAGTCTCTGTCCTTCATGAGGCCATTGTGGACAGCAATGAGGTCACCCCTCAGTCACCTCTTCTCTAAGTTAAGCTGAACAAACCTAGTATCCTCAGCCACTCCTCATAAGTCTGGCTCTCTAGTCCTTTCACTGTCTTTGCTGCCCTCCTTTGGACACATTCCAATATTTTTATATCCTACTTATATTACAAAGCCCAAAACTGCACACATACTTGAGGTGAGGCTGCCCCAATGCTGAGTAGAGTGAAGTCCTTCCTGCACCTGCATGGAAGTAGAACATAACAGAAAGCCAACAAAAGAACCATCCTCTTCAGAAACAGCACATGCAAGCCTAATACAGCACTCTGAAGAGTTTAAGCTGTTTGGTCACTTGAATCACTCCTCCACACTCCCTGCAAAGTCAAAGATGGCAAATAGGTATTTCTTCTCATGGGGTTATCTGATCTGAAAGGAAAAGTAGGATTCAGTGTAGAATCACAAACAAAATCTTGGGGACTTCCAACAAATTAAAATGATTCAGCTGCTCAAAATTAGGCTATAGTGATTCCATTCTGTGAGCATTTGGGTGTGAGTGTGGGAGGAGATGGAAGGAAGGAATAATTTACTTTGAGAAAGGAAGATGTGCAATTTTGCAGGCAGATTAGATGAGTTGCAGAGCAGATCTTGTGAACAGTCATTTGTTTAGATGTAAAGTGATGATAAAACAGATGCACATCTTGCACTGTACTCACAATAGCACTTTATGTACTTGACACAATAAAGAAACAACAAACACTCGAGTGGTGAGACAACCAAATGGACACCACCAAAACACCTCTCTGGATTTCTCATCATGTTTGCAAATAAATGCTCCGACCTGTTGGGCTGTGTCTCACACACACACTTTGATGCATCCCTTTTCTACAACAACCTGGTTATAAATCATACTTCATAAGTACATATAAAGCAGAGGGAAGGTGAGACAGAGACATAGGCAGGCAGGCACACGTGTCTGCGAGCACTATCCTGTATTTGTTCCATTACTGATATATTATTCTGCAAAAGCTGCTGCCATCAGCAAGTCAAAACCATAGGTACAATGAAATCTTTAAACAATTTTCCTCAAAAAATTCAATGCTTTCCTCTGATCCAAATAATATAAATTGTCTATTATTGGAAAATGAAGTGCTCATTACCAAGAACACAGAGGAAATCTAATGAAGAAAGACTGATTATTTATTTCTGTATAATATTTTGTGGTCAGTTAATTTTCGCATGGCACCTTTGATGTCATTGTTCCTCATGGTGTAGATGACTGGATTTATCACTGGTGGCAACACAGAATAGAGAAGAGAAGCTGTGAGATCCAGAGCTGATGGGGAGTTGGAGACAGGCTTAAGATAAGCAAAAGAACCAGTGCTAACAAACAAGAAGACCACAATGAGATGAGGGATGCAGGTTGAAAAGATTTTATGCTGTTTTTCCTTGACAGGAATTTTCAAGACCACAGTGAAAATCTGAATATAGGACATACTTATAAAAGCAAAGCAGATAACAACTAAAAGGAAACTAAATGCAAGAACCCCAACTTCATTAAAGTATGAATCAGAGCAGGAAAGTTTGAGAAGCTGTGGAACTTCACAAAAGAATTGGTCAATGATATTGGACTTGCAGAAGGACAAATGAAAGATGTTCCCAGTGTGGAGAGCAGAGTAAGGGATGCAGCTGAGCCATGCACTGGTTGCCATGCAGATGCAAGTACTGCCTTTCATAATTGTCCTGTAGTGAAGAGGTTTGCATATGGCAATGTAACGGTCATATGCCATGACAGTGAGTAAAGCAAGATCAGCAGCACCAAAGACATGAAAGAAAAAGACTTGGGCAACACAGCCAGAATAGGAGATGGCTGTGGTATTCAACAGAAAATTGGCCATGGACTTAGGGAGGGTGACAGAAACGGTTGAAAGGTCTAAGATGGACAAATTCATCAAGAAGAAGTACATAGGGGTGTGAAGGTGATTACTGACAGCTATGATCACAATGATGAGAAAGTTTCCCACCACAGCAGCCAGATAAATTCCCAGAAATACCATAAAGTGGAATATCTGCAGTTCTCGAGTATCATAGAATCCCATGAGAAGAAACTCTGTCACAGTGCTTTGGTTGGACATTTTCTTTTCAGCGTGTTGGTGAAAGCTGTGAAGGGAAAGTCAAGGATTTTGGTTGAGTCTCTATAGTCTCTCCACCATTTGAACTTCACAGTTGCCCTAAAGACATTTTGCTCACTGAAGACAAAATACATGAATCGCACACAATGAACCAAACTATAACTCAGAAACAAATCCCCCAGTAATCATAGTTCCATATATAAAATGCATGTGTATGCACATATATATACACACACTATACTAGGCAAGTATACATATAAAATACATATGGCTGTAGTCTACATATGTTTTATATATGGATATTATATATATTATAAATACTATACACATGTATACATGTTTATATAAACACTGTCCATGATTCTTATCATTATTTCAATATATGCTTGTGCTCATATATATACATACCTATTTATATGCATGAGATCCCATAATCTCCATTATGAAAACCCAGTGCAATGTATTTTTTCCCCAGAAATACATCCAGGCAGAAACAAGAGTCCCAACATCTCTGCAGTGATGCCACATGGAGCTTTCAGAGTATTTCTTCTAATCCAAGCTAGAGCTGCTACTATTATCTTTTATGATGTGTGACTCATCAGGCTTCAGTAGTGAGATCCTGGTGCCTAAATGGAGTCAGAAAGTGCCAATTGAGGTGTCCTGGTATTTCCCCTCCTGGACTCCACTTTTCAGAAAGTGGCAGGTAACCTACGACCTCATGCAAAGATATCAGCAACCTTAGGGCATCTCAAAACATGCTAAACACACATTTAAGCATCTGACTCCCACTGTAGGGTGTTTTTAGCAAGAGGAGATCTCCTTTCATTAGTGGAAAGAAAAAATCAGAATGGATTCCTGTGATCTCGTGTAAATGTCCTGCCTTAGGATGGACTGCAAAACTCTCTCTCATTGCCTAACCTCTCCTCTGCTAATAAAAGGAGGGCAACATTATTAGTCTGGATCTAAATGGGCAATTTTAGATGTCAAAGTTAAGTTAGCTAGGTCCATACTTAGACCTTCTAGGTCCCCACTTCTCAGTCAATGATTCACCCATCTCCAGAAGATGATTCATCCTGGTGCTGTGGTGCACATCCAGTCTCAGAGAGAGAAACCATTCATGGTCTCTCATTTTTTCAATTTGAAAATGCCTGAAAAATTAACTTTTTCATTGAACTTTTTGCAGTAGGAGTAAATACAGAGCAAAATGCTCGAACTTTCCCGAATTCATATGATATTTCTTCTGCTTTACATTAACTGCAATACTGGTATTACCTTGAATTGAAATAGCAAACCTAACACGTTGTTCCCTTTAAATGTGTTTCTAAGAAGTGAAGCCTCTGTTCCTCTCAAATGGAGATTCTTTGTGAAAGTCTCAGTAGTGAATAATTTGAAACACTAGAAATGCTGTTGTGCTGTCTAGGTATGAAAGATGCAGTCACCGCAGTCTCCTTACAGTCATGTCAGGACTCACTTGAAGAAGTAGATGCAAACCAATTTACCTTAGAAAGAGCTGTGTACGTCTGGCTCACAGCTCCACTGCAGCGATATGATCAATGCTGTCAGAAAACAGTTTATTAGTGTCCCTCTCCAGACTTGTGGGAGTAGCACTCTGGAGGCCCGCGTAAGAGCTCAGAAGCCCAGGTGCAAAGCTAATTGGTGGTGTATTTTTCAACTGCAAAGTCAAAATGGACAACTTGCTAATGGAATACTTTTTATATAATGGAAATACAGCTATGGTCTCAGGTAGAAATCTAGATGTACCTGCACACACAGTAGGATGAGGTTGCATAATATACTGGGTGGCAACCAGACTTGACTGTCTTGTCACTGTAAGAAAAGGAAGAATTGCTTCTTGACATGTTAATATTATCAGCTCATGGCTAAATTGTAAAGAAATTCTTGGGAGGGTTTTGTTCGGATTTTTTTTTTTTATTTTTTTTTTGTCTTGGATCACTGATTTCCTTCTTATTCTCTTTGTTTTTAGAATTTCCCCTTTTCCAGCAGCTGGAACTTCACTGGACTGCCATGACTTCTTGAATATGACGGATAGCGGCTTGGAAACTTCATCCACCAGTTCCCTCAGGACCTGCCGATGAATCTCATCAGGTGCCATGGACTTGTGCGCATTCAGGTTCCTTAGATGATCTCAAACCTGGTCTTCTCCTACAGTGGGCAGTTCTTCATTGTGACAGTCCCTGCCTTTGTCTTCTGTGACTTGGGCGGTGAAGACTGAGGTAAAAAGGTCATCAAGTACCTCAGCCTTGTCCATATCCTGAGTGTCCAGGTCTCCCATTTCCTTCTGCAGAGGGCCCATATTGACATACCTATAGAATCTTTTCTTATTGCCGTTGATGTCCCTGGCCATATTTAATTCTATCTGGGCTTTAGCTTGCCTAACCTGATCCCTGCTTCTCAGACAATTTCTCTGTATTCCTCCCAGGCTACCTGTCCTTGCTTCTACCATCTGCAGGCTTCCTTTTTCAGTTTCAGATTGTCCAGGATCTCCTTGTTCATCCATGCAGGCCTCCTGATGTTTTTACCTGACTTCCTCTTTGTTGGGATGCAGTGCTCCTGAGCTTGGAGGAGGTGATCCCTGAATATTAATCAGCTTTCTTGAGCCCCTCATCCCTCCAGTGCTTTATCCCATGGTACTATACCAAGCAGATCCCTCAAGAGAACAAAGTCTGCGCTTCTGAAGTCCAGTGTAGTGAGCTGGCTGTGTGTCCTCCTCGCTGTCCTAAGGATATTGAATGCCATCGCATGGTCACTGCAGCCACTGAGCTTCACATTCCCCACCAGGCCCTCCTTGTAAGGTAAGTACAAAGTCCAGCATGACTCCTCTCCTTGTTGGCTGTTCTCCCACTTGGAAAAGAAAGTTGTCACCAACACGTTCCAGGAACTTCCTGGATTGCTTGTGCCTTTCTGTGTTGTCCCTCCAATAGATATTGGAGTGGCTGAAGTCCCCATGAGGACCAGGGACTGTGAACGTGATGCTGCTCCTATCTGTCTCTAGAGGGCCTCATTCGCTCCGTCATCCCGGTCAGGTGGCCTGTAGCAGACCCCCACTGTAACATGATGCACCCCTGTGTTGCCTTTAGTCCTGGCCCATAGCTTTTGGTGGGTTCCTCATCCATCCCCAGGCAACGCTCCATGGACTCCAGCTGGTCATTGACACCCCCTCCTCATCTCCCCTGTCCGTCCTTCCTGAAGAGTCTGTATCCTTGCATTCCAACACTGAAGTTGAATTCCTTCAGAAATTTAAATCTGGAATTTATTAGGGCCTCCAGTGAGCACAGATCTCGTGACCAGCTTCATCTGGGACCCTCATCCTCTGCCCATGGCTCCAGCAGCTCCACAGAAGCTCAGGCCTGGATGTTCTTCCTCCTCCTTCCGTTTCCACCCGTGTGACCTGTGTTGTAAGGAGTCCCATGCGTGGCACTGTCACCCACTCCTCCTGACTTGTTTCTAGGCTGCCTTGGTTGACCTTGGACCTGACCTGTCACCTTGAGTTTATCAGATGATCACTGGCCCTCAAAGAATCTGCTAATGTCACCTGTCACCTGTTCTGCTCACCTGTGTGTGCTGCAGGATTGCAGCCTGTTGCTGAGGTCACTGCCTCTGCCTGTGTTTTGGACACCCTTCTCTCCGATCAGTCCTCTCTTGCAGAGAAACCTCATTCTTGCTGCTCTCGGCAGCACTATCCACTATGTGTTATGCCAAGGCACACGAAAATGAAACACATAAACACTGAATAACCCCTTATTGCAGGCGAAGGTTTTTTGTTTCCTGAGGGAGGAATGGCTGGTGTGTGGGAGCGCTCACTAACAAGTACGGACAACATGAGAGTTTCAAAAAAACTCAAGTGACTGCAAATTCAACTTGAAAATGGTGAATAGATTGGGGAGAAAAGGTAAAGGGGTGGGTAATGGTGTACATTAAAGATATATATATTTGATAAAGATGCATATTTGGTGTACAAAAAGATATTTTACTCATTGTTATAAATTGTAATCTGATGCTCTCAGAATAAGCAGTTTTATTTAAAATAACTATTTTCAGTACTTTTAAAGTAAAATGGGTACTAAAAATATAGGTCCCCAGCAGAGCTGTCCTGGGGCAAGTGGAGGGGGTAGCACTGAACATCCATTTTAGGTCCTATTTACCAAGCAGGATGCTACAGCAGGAGGATATTGAATTTTATTGAAACAAACACATCTGTGCAGAGCATAAAATCATAGAATACACTCTTAGAATCATTTGGGTTGGAAGAGACCTTTAAGATCATCAAGTCCAACTGTTAATGCAGCACCACCAAGATACCCCTAAACCATGTCTCTAAGTGCCACATCTACACATTGTTTAAATGCCTCCAGGGATGGTGACTCAATCACTTACCAGGCCAGCCTGTTCCAAGGCTTGGAAACCCTTTTGGTGCAGGAATTATTCCCAATATCCATTCTAAACCTCCCCTGGCACAACTTGAGGCCGTTTCCTCATGTCCTATCGCCTGTCCCTTGTGAGAAGAGACCGACCCCCCAAGGCTACACCCTCCTTTCAGGGAGTTGTAGAGAGCGAGAAGGTCTCCCCTCAGCCTCCTTTTCTCCAGGCTGAACACCCCCAGCTCCCTCAGCCGCTCCTCACAAGACTGGTGCTCCAGACCCCTCACCATCTCCGTTGCCTCTCTCTGGACACGCTCCAGCACCTTAATGTCTTTCCTGTCGTGAGAGGCCCAAAACTGGACACAGTATTTGAGGTGGGGCCTCACCGATGCCAAGTACAGGGAGATGGTCACTTCCCTAGTCCTGCTGGCCACACTGTGGTTGATATGAGCCAGGATGCTGTTGGCCTCACATTTCATCGACATGTGCCACACACGTCTGAGCTTCCTGTATGAAGGTGCTGGGTTTAGCTGGGATAGAGTTAATTTTCTTGATAGTAGCTAGTATGGGGCTATGGTTTGGATCTGTGCTGAAAACAGGGCTGATAATAAAGGGGTGGTTCTGCTGTTGCTGAGCAGAGCTTACACAAAATCAAGGCCTTCTCTGTTTCTCACACCACCCCACTGGTGAGTAGGCTGGGTTGTGAATGAAATTGGGAGGGGACACAGCTGGTGGATGAAAAATCAAGCAGGCAATGTGCACTTACAGCCCAGAACGTAATTCATACCCTGGGCTGCATCAAAAGAAGTGTGGCCAGCAGGTCGAGGGAGGTGATTCTGCCCATCTACTAGGCTCTTGTGAGACCCCACCTGGAGTACTGCATGCAGCTTTGGAGTTCTCAGCAGAAGGATGTGGACCTGTTGGAGCATGCCCAGAGCAAGGTGATGAAAATTATCTGAGGACTGGAGCACCTCTCCTTTGAAGAAAGTCTGAGAGAGTTGAGGTTGTTCAGCCTGGAGAAGAGAAGGCTCCGGGGGGAACTTATTGTGGCCTTTCGATATAATCAGGGGGCTTAAGAGCAAGACATAAAGACTTTTTAACAGGGCCTGTAGTGACAGGACAGGGGACAACAGTATTAAACTGAAAGAAGATAGATTTAGATTAGACATAAGAAAGGAATTTTATATGAAGAGGGTGGTAAGACACTGGCACAGGTTGCCCAGAGAAGTTGTGGATGCCCCATCATTGAAAAGGTTCAAGGTCAGGTTGGACAGGGCTTTGAGCAACCTGGTCTAGTGAAAGATGTCCCTGCCCATGGCAGGGGGGTTAAACAAGTCGATCTTTGAGGGTCCCTTCCAAACCAAACCATTCTCTGATTCTCATGTATCTGAGCAGCAGTTTTGGGCAGGCTTTGCCCTGTGACAGAAGCGTGGGGCTTCCTCAGGCGCTGGGGCTCTTTCACAGGTTGGGACTGATTGCTGGCATGTTTCTCTCCCCATGACATCTTGTTAGATGTATACCGTGCAGCTGTGAGGAGGCAGTGAGAAAGAGCATGCTGGATTTTGTCTTTCTAGGATGTTCTATCCAGTGAAACACCACAAGAGAGGGGGAAATGGGAGGAAAATACAAGTTTGAGACATATCCAAAGGTCCCTTACAAGTAGCTTTTTTTTTGGCAGTTTGCCGTGA
The DNA here is from genome assembly GCA_002844005.1 of Limosa lapponica baueri. NCBI lineage: Eukaryota > Metazoa > Chordata > Aves > Charadriiformes > Scolopacidae > Limosa > Limosa lapponica. The sequence continues at coordinate 34,965 of KZ507517.1, forward strand.
AGAACCTATTAGGCTGCACCAAGGTACAGCCAGCTGCCCTTTATGGAGTAGCTGAAAGGAGAATGTGTGTACAGCCTGCCAGCACCTCCAGCTACCACCACCCTGTGACCCTCCAGCAGAGGCTGAGCAGACCACGCTGCCGGGAGAGCAGCTCCAGCTCACCCACCCGCTGGCCAGCACATGCCACGTAGGAACCAGCTGTTCATCGTCACCTTCCATCCTGTGACGCACAGGGATGCCCTTTCCTGTGCTAATAACTCCCAGTCTCTTAGATTTCCAGCCGGCTCCCCCTGGAGCCGTTCCTTCCTTGCTTATCCACAGGACTTGCCAACCAGTTTGACACGGCTGGTGGCAGGGGGGCAAGAACACCCAGAGTGGGGCATGGGGGAAGGAGGAGAGATGGACGGACAGGTGGAGCAATGGCTATGGGCGCAGACAGGGGTGGATGACTAAGTGGAATGAACTGTAGACATGTGGGTGGAAATATCTCCAGCATTTGTCTCCGCTTCAGAACAGCCACCAAGGTGTAGAGGTCCTGCCTACAGGCTGGTATCACCCTCTGCTCTTCACGGGACAGGAGATATCAACGAGTGACAACACAGGCAGGTTTCTGTGAGGCAAAGGCTGCCCCGAGTGCCTGCCGGTGGAAAGCCTTGTCTTTCAATGGAGCTTCATCCCATCTCAGAAGAGACATCTGAACTCCAGCCGCAGAATTACATCTGTCAAATCATTTCTTTTCCCATGACCCTGAGGAGAGATGCGAGAAGGCGTCCAGAGGAAGGGAGGCTCAGGGTCAGTGAGAACAAACCCAGCCTAATTCCCAACTGCAAAATTATTCATTTTCGATTAGAAATAGTTAAAAAACCCCAGCCAACAACAAAAAAACAACCGCACAACACTGGCATT
>KZ507517.1:36560-46886 GCA_002844005.1 Limosa lapponica baueri
CCGGGCGCGGGGCGGGAGGGCGCATGCGCCAGGCAGCGGGGACTGCGCATGCGCGCCCGGCCCAGCCATGCGGGTGCTGGTGGGTGAGTGCGGGGACGGGGCGCCCGGCCCAGCCCGCGGCGGGGCACGGTGTCTCTCGGGGCCGCTGGTGCGGGTGGGGGCTTCGCCCCAGGCCGCTGGCGGGAGGAGGGGTGGGCGCGGGTCCTGAGGGGAGCCCCGGGCGCCGCGGGCAGGGCGGCCGCCCGCGCGGCTCCGTGAGGGGACGTCGTTTCGGAAGTGCGGGGGGCGAACCTGGAGTGAGGGTGCTGCGGGCAGGGGCTGGGGCCAGCCCACCCCCCGGGCTCGGGGTGGGACAGGGTGCGGGGCCCGTGGAGGCCCTCAGGGCTGGGCCCAGCGCGACGCGCTGCGGGAAGCCGGCCGCGGTGCCGGCGGCGCCTGTGCAGGCCTCGGGACGCCAGTGCGGGTAGCACATTGTAATGGCTCGGCTTTCTCCTAGGTGGTGGGACTGGCTTTGTGGGCAGAGCCCTGACCCAGTTGCTGCGGAGCCGCGGGCATGAGGTGACCCACGTCTCTCGACAAGGGGGCAAGGATCGGATCAGCTGGGTATGAGACGAGAGCGGTCACAGGAGGAGGAACGTGTTGGGGCTGAGGAGCAAGCCCACTTGCCCTGGCCTGCCTTGGCGGACAGGGGCTCTGCAGTGGGGAATCTGGCTCCTGTGGACACGCTCTTGCGCTCCTGGGTGCTCCGTGGGCCACAGTCATCGGGGATGGGTACTGCTGTAGCTTCAAGGAGCAAAACTTTCTCCGTTCATGGTTGTGCTCCAGGCAATGTCAGGAAGGAACTGGCTGGAGTCCTTAGGAGCGCACCCTGCTTGGCTCTTGGGAAGGCTTGAGCAGAGGGGAGGCTGGGTGTGTGATGTCTCTGTTACCCCTGTCTAGGAAGAGTTGTCCCGCTCTGGACTGCCCCTGTGTGATGCCGTGGTGAACTTGGCGGGTGAAAACGTCCTCAACCCTTTCCGCAGGTAACTTTATCTGCCATAGTGCTGCTGGGATAAGGTGTAAGCAAGACAGCCCAGTGTTGTCAGAGAATGTGGAGGGGCTCTGGGGAGAAAACAGGGTGTCCAGGAAGCACTTTGGGTATGTAACTGATGACATCTGGGTCCTCAAGTATCCAAAACGTTTCTGTGGGTCTGTAAAGTTTTTGGATGCCTTTGGAAGGCAGGTTCCCTTCAGGATTGATAGTTGCAGGCCAGGTAAAATAGTTCCATGTTTCCAAAATTTCACTGGATGCCTACATTTATATAATGCAAAATCAGAACCGAAGTTTGATTTCTGTGAGGGTGTTTTTGGAAATGCCTATGCTGGGCGCTTAGGAAGAATTCACCACACCCAGCTTTGGTGTCCAGCTCCTCTGCTACCTTTGTCCTAAGGCAATCCAAAGCCCACAGCCTTTTGTGGGAAGTGGGGACACACAATCTCCCAAAGGCCACATGCATTTAGGTAGTAAGATGTCACGTTCTCCCCATGCTCTGGGGTGTGTGTGGGAATTCATGTGGCCTCTCCTGTGCTTGTGAATGGGTGTCTGCTGGAGCCCCCCTTGGGGATATTTTTCCTTGGATGTCCTTGTGGGGAGAATAATCAGTGGCTCTACCTTTCCCAGATGGAATGATGCCTTCTGCAGGGAAGTCGTCAGCAGCCGGGTTGAGACCACCAAGACCTTGGCCAAAGCCATTGCTGGTGCTGAACAGCCACCCCGTGCTTGGGTCCTTGTCACCGGCGTAGGTATTGGTTGGGCCTGGCCAAGGCATGACTCATGCTGACCTGGAGAGGTATACCTCCAGTCAAAAGCACACTTCTGGGAGGGGGGGCACATGTCTTGCCTTGAAATGCCAGCTTTAGCGCTATCTGTGTCAATGTGTTTAGGCAAGCCTTGATCAGCTTTTGTGTACTGCTGGAGAGGAATCTGGGTCCCTATGCTTTCTCTTGGTGTCATTAGGACAGGACCTTTTCTCCATTTTCCGCGGAAGCCTTTAAGCATGCTGTACAACCAGTTTGGCTAAGCAGGGCCTCAGCTGAATCCCCTTGCATATCTCCAACTTTGCATTTCTGCTTGCTACAGTCTTTAAAGCTGCCACAGTTTAGCATTTGTAATGCCCAATTTTAGAGCAAGTGCCCTTCTGTGGAGCCAACTCAGTGCATTGCTTGCTGGTGTATTTGGTTCTTGGGGCTGCCAGCTCAATGTGCGTGTTAATGCATCACACTGAACTTGCAGAGCATGTTGGTAGGTCAAAAGCTTGTCAGCATTGGCAGCAGAGAGACCCTGTGCTGTTTGCATGAGGATGTCCCTGATGGGCGAGTTCTGGGCTCCTGGAGGCAGGGAGGAGGGTCCATCTGGGATGGGGATGACTCCTTTTCTGCTCTTACACCCACAGGCTATTATCGCCCTAGCACCACAGCTGAGTATACCGAGGACAGTCCTGGAGGGGATTTCGACTTCTTCTCACGCCTGGTGAGCTCCTGGGAGGCTGCAGCTCTTACCCCTGGGAGCCCAGCTCGTGGTGTTGTGGTGAGATCTGGTGAGATGGGGTGTTGTGCCTTTTTAGGGTGGCTCTGCTTTGGTGCTGGGGCAAGAGAGGGAAGAGCAGGGAGAAGGACATCAGGTCTTGTCCTTCTCTTTGTTGGGGTACTGTTCCAGTCCAGCCCTCTAAGGATTGTCTGTTGTTGTAGGTCTTGGGGTGAAGGGGGCTTTTGTCCTTTGTTGGGCAGGGGGGAATCCTGGTCTCACTTTGTTCTCCCCACAGGAGTAGTACTGGGCCGAGGTGGTGGTGCAATCTCCCAAATGCTCTGGCCTTTCCGTCTGGGACTAGGAGGCCCTTTGGGCTCTGGGCTCCAGCCCTTCCCATGGATCCACATTCGGGACCTGGCTGGGATCATCTGTCATGCTCTGGAGAGTGAGCACCTGCAAGGCGTCCTCAATGGTGTCGCCCCGTCCTCCCCTTCCACCTCCAATGGCACCTTTGCTCAGGAGCTTGCTGCAGCCCTGGGGCGCCCAGCGCTGCTGCCGGTGCCTGCTTGGGCTGTGCGGGCTGTCTTTGGGGCAGAGCGGGCCGTCATGCTGCTGGAGGGCCAGAGGGTGGTGCCCAAGCACACCTTGGAGAGCGGCTACCATTTCATCTTCCCTGACCTGTCTGGGGCCCTGAAGGACATTGTGGCTTGAGAACTCCTCAGTTGGGCTGTGTTGGGCCCTGTTTCTGTTTCCCTGGCTCACATGCCATCCCCTGGGTGAAAGAGGGTAGTTGTGCCCCTTCTTGACACTTTGACATCCCCTTACAGAGAGGGTGAGCAATCTTTTCCTCTGCTGGCACTCTTTGTGCATCCCCAGTTTAGGAGTCATCTGTCTTATTGCCATCTGCAGTCTCCACATGACCTACTTTTGGGGAAGGGCACAAGGTCATCTAAGGATTGTAACTGCTGAATCTGCCATCTTCCTCACAGCATGTGAGCTGCTTGCAGAGAAACTGAGGGGTGTAATGGCTCCTCCCCTGAGACTCAGGCATGGCAGCAGGAAAGGGGTGTTCAGATGTTTTAATTCCATGTTACTGGACGTTCCTCCTTCTGTTGTTCCCCATGTCTTTCCCCCATGGTCACTGCTTTCCTCAGTCTCATAGGGAATGGAGTTGTGGTTGTGGAAGAAGATTCTTCCTGAGGGGGTGCAAAGGGTGCTGGACACAGATAGGTGGAGACTTTCCCATCTGTTTTCTTGTGGTGGCTTTGTGCTGCTACCAAGTTACTGTGCCAGAACCTCCAGCTGAGTCTGGGCCCAAGACCCAGACTTCCCAGACCCTTCCAGGGTCACATAACACCGATGCTGTGGTGGGGATGAAGGAGAACGGTGCTTTGCCAGCCTGTGGGGACAGGGGCTGTGGAGGGACTGTTGTCCCCTGAGCTGCTTTTGAGGCCTTGGGTAAGCATCGGCTACATCTGAGCTTGTGCTGGGGGGAAACTGGGTGGTTCATCTTGGTGTGAGGTGGTGCAAGGCATTGCTTTAATCTGAAGAGCGCACTTAGTTATTGCCTTTATTGTGGTTATCTAATCCCAGAGTGAGTGGTTTTCCCTTACTTGTCCTATGATATGGAACTTGTGTTCAGGGGGTTCCCACTGATGGGGCAGTGAGAATATCCAGGCTGCCTTGGGAAGCAGTACCTCTTGTGGAGAACACTGATTTCATCATCTCATCCTGTAAGGAAATGTATCCACGTGATTTCTGCAACCCATTTTCACATGCCAAAGTGGATTGCTGGATGTAAAATCTACAGAGCAGCTAAGATCATTGTAGCACTGCTTCTGGAGAAATATTCCTAGTGTGTTGTAATTTTGGGCTGGAAAAATAGATTAAAAAGCACTTCCGGCAGTTAAAAAGACCTGCTCCATTTATTCCTGAAATAGAAAGCCATCCGGATCAAGAGCTGACCACGTATTTCTGGTTTATGCCAGGTTAACCTAGTCACAGTAGATGAAGGGTCAGTCTTGGTGGGGTCTAGATTCCCCACTTACCTGCCTCTGCTCAGTCTGCACTGGAGATAGAAGGACAACTTACTGACTTTCCAGACAGGAGAATGAGGGTGGGACTGTCCAGCTGGAACTGGAGGTAGTCTTTGCAGTCAGTGTGAGCACAGCCAGGTGAGCTGGGACTTTGGGAATAGCTCTGAAAGGAACATCGCCCGAGGTAATTGCTGTGATAAGTGTGACTTGCTTGGATTGTGGCTGTGCTGCCTGTAAGTTAAGTGCAGATTCCTTCCTCTTTCCGTGGGCCTTGGTTTCCTGTCCTTGAGAGCAGGCTGACCTACTGGGGCAGTACAATGGGGACAATCAGCAGTGCTTTGTCTTTAGTTAATCCAGCTACCTTTCTAGAGCCTCGAACTTTGGTCTGCTTCCCCAGATGTTGAGGGCTACAGCATCCTTCTGTCAAGCAGGCTGATTAGCCAGCCCAATTAGGTTGTTTGGTACCTGTATGTACCTTGATGATTGCAACAGCTTCAGGTTATGATTCGAAATGAAGACGAGTATGGCTGGAGAAGCACTGGCAACCTGCAGCTCTTCTAAAAGAGGCTTGCATATCCCATGAAAGACCACCACTAAGCAGAATTCCCAGGCCTCGGACTCCCTGCCTGGATATGTAATTCATTAAGGATTTTGAAGGGTTGCCTCTGCAGTACATTTGGCTTAAACCCATGTCACAGGACTTAAATGAACTTCTGACACCTGAATTTCAGTATGGGATCTGAAAATGCTGGCTGCTGTGTGCAATTAGGACTTTCCATCATGATAAATTCACGCACACACCATGCCCCTTTGTCTACTGTAGAACCAAAAACCAGGATGGTCTAGGTTGGAAGGGACCTTTAAGTCTATCGAGTCCATTCATCAACCTAACAGTGTTAAGCCCACCACTAAATTATGTCCCTCAGCACCATGTCTGCCCAGCTTTTAAGTATCTCCAGGGATGGTGACTCAGCCACTTTCCTTGGCAGCCTGTTTCAAGGCTTGGAACTCTTTCTGTGAAGAAATTTTTCCCAGTCTCCAACCTAAACCTCCTGTGGCGCAACTTGAGGCCGTTTCCTCTTGTCCTATTGCCTGTTCCTTGGGAGAAGAGACCACACACACTGGCTTTCAGGGAGTTGTAGAGAGCGAGGTCTCCCCTCAGCCTCCTTTTCTCCAGGCTGAACACCCCAGCTCCCTCAGCCGCTCCTCACAAGACTGGTGCTCCAGAGTCCTCACCCCAACCTATGGCAGCAAGCTGAGATCTAGACTGGATTTTGGACCAGTATCTGGTTTTGATGACCATAAGGAAACCCTGGCCCTCAGGCTGCAAGACTTTGTCATGATAAGTAAGGTCTCATGCTGTCCTAGCGCTGGCGCAGCTGACCCTTAGTGCTCGGTGCCAGCAGCATCTGCGGCGTGTCTGAGCCAGCTGCAGCACCCCAGCTGTGCTCTGAAGACTGACTTGGGGAAGTCTCTGTTCTTTCAGAGGTGAATGATGCTGATTGTTAAGATGTGTGAAGAGTGGCTGCTGCCTCCATCAGCCCCGGCCTAGAATCACCTGCCTGGCCACTGGCTTCCCAGCCTTGTGCCCAGGTACCCAGGGTCTCTGCCCAAGCCAAGGGATGCAGCTGCTGCTCTCCTGTGTGCTGGTTCCATCAGCCCTGGGGCTGATGTAACATAAGCACAGCCAGCTACATCCCTTCCCACTCTGGGGCTGACAGATTCACGTGATGCCCTCGGGGCTCACAAGCACATACATACAAGTCCCTTCAGCAGCAGCCTGACCCCTCTGGGTGCCCAGCACCCTCATCTGGACCACAGCCCTCTGACCCATCCCTAGGGACCCTACTTGCTGGCTGCTCCAGCTTGATAGACCAAACATGCAGCATTACATGCTGATCCCAAGGCACCCCACACTTGCAGGTACCCCCAGGTACCAGCATGGACCCCCTCCCCAGACCCAAGGCATCCTAATTGCCAACTGGTCCAGCTTGAAGTTTGCTGGTGGATACACACACAGAGCTGTTTTGCGAGATGCAGACACTCATCCCCCAGTGCCAGGCAAGCACTGGGAGCTGCTGTCTCACTCCAGCTGCTGGCGCTGAGCCCTTCACTCATGCTGGTCCCTCCAGGAACTGGTTTTGTGGACATGCGGAGTCACTGCTGCGGTGCCAAGTTCCCATGGCTCCAGTGGCTGACACGCAGGCCAGGGTGCCGGCTTCCTCAGTGTGACTCCAATAGCTGGTTCCAAACTATATACCACCGGTCAGTCTGACCTCAGCACCTGGGAAATGTTATGGAACAAATCATAGAATCAGGCCCAGTCAGCATGAGTTTATGAGTTTATGCTTGACAAACCAGATATCCCTTTATGACAAGATGACTCACTTAGTGGATGAGGGAAAGGCTGTGGATGTTGTCTACCTGGACTTTAGTAAAGCCTTTGACACCATTTCATACAGCATTCTCCTGGAGAAACTGACTGCTCATGTTTTGGAGAGGCGTACTGTTCGCTGGGTAAAAAACTGGCTGGAGGGCCAGGCCCAGAGAGTGGTGGTGGATGGAGTTAAATCCAGTTGGAGGCCGGTCACAGTGGTGTTCCCCAGGGCTCGGTACTGGGGCCGGTTCTGTTTAATGTCTTTATCAATGACCTGGATGAGGGGATGGAGTGCACCCTTGGTAGGTTTGCAGGCGACACCAAGTCACTTCACTTACTCGGCTGCTGGTCTGCCTGGATACTTGCTTACACACTTACACGGCCTTGCTCCTTTTGCTGGCACCATGGACACACAGGCCTTCTGACTCCAGTTACTGCAGTCAGTCCCCCATACACACACGCACACAGAATAGAGAGCCCTCCCCCAGGAAAATAGTTGGAAATGAAGTTTAATAAGAAGACAGGAGAGACAGCACTGAGAAGACACAGGGCATGGCCAGACATGTTACCGACCAGCCTGTGGTTCCTCCCCTAAACATCCTAGAATAAATCTTGTACAGTCCCAAGATGCTTTTCGCCTTCATTCCATAATGTGTCCCATACCTCCTAGGCATTAACTCTGCCTCAGTCTGTACGGTGACCCGGAAAGCTGCTACTCCTGATGCATCGGGATGGGTATCACCCCCAATGCATGGGGCTGATGGCTCTCCTTGGACAGCTATGGGAAGAACTGGGTCAGTGTCCATTTCTCTGGTTAGGTTACTGCAGTTTCTCTATCTGTTGTTGGGTGTCTCTGCTTCTTTGTGCGTGTAGAGCTTTGTATCGTAAAACCAAAGAAATTCACTTTGTAAAGAAGCAGAGAAGAGCCTGAACCCAGCAGCTCTGGTAGGTGTTTTGAATAACCACTTAACTGAAGGCTTTACTGATGAGGCAATCCTGTAGCAATGCACAGCTGAGTGTAAGCTCCAGGGCAGTGGGTCTGTAGATGGGAGAGGTATTATTTCCATTTGCTCATCCTGAGAAGCGGAGAAGTGACTATTCTGCCATGACTGCTCCACCTGTTTACTGAGCTTGGGAAACACTCCATACTCCTCTGGGATGCATGGGAAGGTGAAGAGAAACACTGGGGTTTGTGCTCCAGGGTACCTACCCTACAATAGGGACACCTATACTATTACATGAGGGACAGTTTTGGCCTCAATGGATGTGAGGTGGGTTGGTTGTGGTGCAGAAATCTGCAGGGTTTAAGAGGGCTTCATCCCTCACGTGCCTTGTCTATTTAAAGATAATGCATTTGCCATGGAATTCATCCCCTGTCTTTGAGCATCTTTAAAGCAGGAGTATGATGACACAGGGCGTTAACATGAGGTCTACAATTATGCACCCACATATACAGGTGTAGGGGTGAGCTGAGCATCTGCAAACTCAGTTCAGTTACTAAAGTCAGGTGCCATTTAAAGGGAGACCAAAGCTCTTTTGAGGGCATGGTTTGCCCCTTTGCTCCATACAGATGTCTCAGATACCCCATACAATTTAAATAATGCCAGCCTTGGCATTATTTGAGATGGCATTATTGAGATTATATGCGTTGGCATACCCAACTGATTTATCACCCCCTCCTCACAGCTTTATCCCAGCTACAAACTTGCACAGGATGCACTCTATCCCATCATCCAGGTCATTAATGATGAGGTTAAACAGCATCATCTCCAGTACCTATGAGTTTGAAGCTTGGAGACTCATAGGTTACTTTTGCTTTCAGAGCTTGAAGCCAAAGGTAGTTACTGGAGGAATGAAGTGAGGAACAGAGCAAGAAAGAAGACAAGGAGCATATAAGGCCACTGGCTGACTTAATGACCACAATGAGGTGAAGAGAGCTGGTGTGGCCATACCCGTAATGCTAGAGGAGCTAACCCTTAACCACTCAATGTGGTCACAGATTTTGGCTTCTGAGACTCTCCAATTGCCTACATGTAAGCCAGCAAGCATGAAGACTATGTGGATGATCAGCCAGAGAGGATCTGAAGAGAAAAGGTGGGCACTCATATAGGCATTCCCAACAGCTGCTGCTTATTTGTCCTTAGTCAGTCTGCAGACACTGCAGATGTTCACATGTGAGCTGGATGCTTAGATTCCCTTTGTAGCCAGGAAGGAGAGCTGGGCTCTTGCTGGGGGCAATTCATCTCATCCTTGGACAAGTCTAAGCAGCTTGGACAAGCTGTGCCTTACACACACTGAAGACAACAGACAATTCTGCCTGTTTCTGTTGACAGTAATGGGAGCCTGGAGAGGAAGGGGTCTTCTACAAGTCACTGGTTACACAGGCATGCACATATGCAGACGCAGAGCAGAGGGTCAGCTCTGAGGTACAGTGCGGGGGCTCTCAACTGCTGTGCCAATGTGAGAGTGATGTGACTGAGTAGGGCATTGTTTAAGGAAGATGCAAATACTCTCTCCCACTCCCCGGAAGAACTGAGCTCCTGATTCCCAATGAAGGTCTTTAATTATTACTTGCTGAGTACGTATCTGCAGCATCAGATACAGCTGTGGTGGTGGTAGCCTTTGCCTCCAAGAAAAAGAACCATGGTATGTCTGAGGACATCTGGATTTCTCTTCTTTGCCAGAACAGGTGTGATAGGAGCAGAGGTGTATTTGTTCTTGTTGTACATGTGACATCTCTGAAGAAAGGTGAGGTCCAGCCTCTTTCACTCTTCCTCCCTCAGCATGTTGACCACTGCCAGCTTCAGGCTCATTTCTCTCTTTCAGGCAAGTTTGCCGATTATCCCAGTCCTGTTGTTCATTCCAAGGAGTTGTGACCACGGTTTGAGAAGCTTTGCTAATAAATAGCCTGTAACAACTCGCAGTTTCATTCTGGTTACTGGGTCTGTGGTGGAGGCTGGTGGGTTGGGGGAGTGGAGATATCTGTATACAGAACAACCATCAGAGACAGCCCAGAGACTGTCCCAGAGACACCCTCAGAGATCAGTGATTTAAGCAGTTTCCTGAATTCGCCAGTCTATACCAAAGAAGAGAGGGTATTCTGGGACCCCACCTCACAGGCCCTTAAACAAATGCAGAGCACCTGTGCAACTCATTTGTTTTAAAGGAACACATTCGTCCTCCAAAAACCCCAGGTCAGCTGTGGCCCTTGTACCTAGACCTGGAAGAATGTTGCTGGCTCTGAACCTCAGTGCTGAGTCTCACTCACTTGTTTATCTTTCCATTACATTTGAGAAGTTGTGGCAATCTGGTAAAGTTCCTGCTGACTGGAAAAGGGGAAACAGAACCTGCATCTTCAAAAAGGGAAAAAAGAAAGACCCGCGGAACTGCAGGCTGGTCAGTCTCAC
>KZ507517.1:59511-77264 GCA_002844005.1 Limosa lapponica baueri
ATTGGTTGGACTAGATGATCTTAAAGGGTCCCTTCCAACCTAGGTGATTCTGTGATTCTGTAATATCAGGCTGGCAGCCGCTCATCAGAGGGGTTACCCAGGGCTCAATTTTAGGGCCACTTCTCTTCAATGTTTTATAAATTATCTGGACACAGGAATTGAACATACATTAAATTTGCTGATGATCCTAAACTAGGAGGAGCTGTGGACTCCCTCAAGGGTAAAGAGGCCTACAGAGATATCTGGGTAGACTAGAGAGCTGTGCAATCACCAGCCATATGAAATTTAACAAGAGCAAGTGCCAGATTCTCTACCTGGGATGGGGTAATCCTGGTTATACAAAAAATTGGGGGATGAGAGGCTGGAGAGCAGCCCTGCAGAAAGATTTCTGGGGATTTGGGTTGATGGTAAGTTGAATATGAGTCACAGTGTGCCCTGGCAGCCAAAAGGGCCAGCCATGTGCCAGGGTGCATCAAGCACAGCACAGGTAGTCAGTTAAGGGAGGTGATTGTCCCAGTCTACGCTGCACTGGTGCATCTCAAGTACTGTGTGCAGTTTTGGGTGCCTCAATATAAAAAAGACACCAAACTATTAGAACTTGTCCAGAGAAAGGCAACAAATATGGTGAAAAGCCTTGAGGCAAGACTTACTTGGTTTGTTCAGCTTGGAGAAGAAAAGGCTGAGGGGTGCCCTCATCGCAGTCCACAACTTCCTCAATGGGGCCAGCGGAGTGGAGGTGCTGATTTCTTTCTGGTAACCAATGACAGGATACAAGTAAAATGGAAAGAAACTGCATCAGGGGAGGTTCAGATTGGACATTAGGAAAAGGTTCCTCACTGACAGGGTGATCAGTCACTGGAACAGGTTCCCCAGGGAAGTGGTCAGGGAACCAAGGCTGTCAGAGTTGAAGGAGCATCTGGACAATGCTCTTAGTCATATGATTTAGTTTTAGGTAGTCCTGCAAGGAGCAGGGAGTTGGACTCAATGATCCCTTACAACTTGAGATTCTATGATTCCACCTTGGAATCAAACCAAGAAGTAGATTACAGAGTGAGTACTAAGGGCAAGATAAAAATGCCTAAGGTATGGTTTATTTCTTCCCAAAGTAACCAATATAAATGGGTTAGCTGAATTGCTTGCTAGAAACACCCACCAATTATGCAGGAATCCTTACGTTACTAATTCTGATGCTGTAGATGTCTATATCTTGGTAGAAAAATCCTGCCACTGGTGCCTACCATAAGCCTATGTTCACCTTGCCTTTGATTTTTACTTGGTAGTTGACTTCTGATTTCAGATTTCAGTGGCCTCCCTATGCTGTATGAAAAAGGAAAGCTTGAAGACAAGCTAGATCATCCAGTGACTTGCACATTCTCCCTTTGTGGAAAAGCTGAACTCATCAACTCATTCAGGACTAGGGTCAAACAGCAGGCAGTGTCTAAAGTCAGAAATTTAAGTATAAGCTGAAATATTGAACTAAAGTGCTTGATTTTGGCTATCTGCATCTGGACCAGAAGCTCAGTAATGATTCTATAAATGTTTCACACCTGCCAGTTAATTTCTGCAGAGATACAAAATTTTAACACTAGAACTTCATAGCCCAACTGTGTTAATTCCTTTACACAGTATAGTTCTGCTCTAAGTTATTCCATACAGGTTTTAGTGTCACCCTAAGGTTTTTTGATAATTAGAAGAAAATTATTTGAAGCTTGCTTAGTATATATTGTTGCTACATAATGTACAGTATTGAGTTGTTCCTAAGAAAATTGTGTTAACAAAACAAAAATTAAAAAGCTTTCACTTATTTACTTCAAAAATATTTTTTTTTATTTTCTGATCCAAAGTATGTATTTGCTGACCAGCTTCCACATCGAGCCCTTGATCTCCTTGTTATGAAAGGTATAGATCATGGGATTAGTCAAGGGGAAGATGACCGTATGGAAAACAGCAACAATTTTTTCCTTTGGGACAGCTTGGAAGGGTAAACCATAGATATATATAGCTGGGCCATACATGACTAAAACCACAATGATGTGGGGAACACAGGTGGAGGCTACTTTGTTATTTGCCCTGAAGGACTGTGTCTGGAGCTTCAGCAACAGGACAGCGTAGGAGATTAGAAGAAGTGTAAAGCACATAATGATAACAACTCCATTGTTGAGGAACATCAAAATCTCCACTATGTAAGTGTTGGTACAGGCCAACTTGACCAACTGATGGACATCACAGAAGAAGTTGTCCAGGATGTTGGGACCACATAAGGGGAGGTGGATGCTGAGAGCAAATAGAATGATGCCATGGATGAAGCCCCCACCCCATGTAGCTCCAACCAAGACATGGCATACCCCCCTGTTCACAAACCTGTTGTAATGAAGAGGTTTGCAAATGGCTATATAACGGTCATAGGCCATGACCAGGAGCAGGAAAGCTTCAGCTGCTCCCAGAAAGTGGAGGAAGAAAAGCTGGGCCATGCAGGCACTGTAGGAGATGGTCTTATGGTGTGAGAAAAAGTCAGCCAACATTTTGGGTGGGGTCACAGAACAGTAACAGATGTCCAAGAATGCCAAATTGGCCAGGAAAAAATACATGGGTGATCCCAATTGAGAATCCCCCCAAATTGTGAGAATGATAAGGATGTTGCCTGGCAGAATGATCATATAGAAGAGCAGGAAGAAGAAGAAGACAATCATCTGGATTTCATGGTTTTGGGACAATCCCAACAAAACAAACTCTGTAACTACTGTATAGTTCTCATGGTCCATTTCCTCTCCGCAGAATCCTGAAAAACAGACAGTAATCATGGTGGTGGTGGGGGAAACCACACCAGTGCAAATCTACAGAAATGTCTGAACAACCTGGGACATATTTAGATTGCCTAAAATGCATGCCCTTTCCCATTTCCTAGTCTTAGGAAACTCCTAATGGTGAAATACTTGAAAGCCAGTAATTTAGATTCCCAGTAACTTGGGCATTTTACTGGAAATGTAAAGTGGAAATGTTCACATTTTATCAGATGTTCTTTGTTTTCTCTGCACCGTGGGAACTGGCACCTGGATGGACTATAGGTCATAAAGTATCAGTCCATTCTTCCACGGATAGGCTAAGTTTTGAGGTTTAAGGTGTAGATGGCTGTAATTGAGCTAGTCATGTCTACTCCCTTTCTGGTTGACAAAAGCAGGTCCTTCCAGGGTAGATAGATTTAATTATAGGGTAGAAAGCTAAACAAAGCTAGATGAAGTGCACTCTAAACTCACAGCCACTGACTATAAATGGAAACAAAGTGTAGTTCACTCACATCTGAAGGAAGGCTTATGAATTCCTCAGGTGAATTCATCTGACAGCTGCAAAGTTGTTTGAAATGAAACAATTTAAAATCCCTTTATACTAAATTATGTAAGTATAGACACCCCAGGGAATGACAAATTCTATCTAAATTTTTTCTAGCATATATCAGTTCAAGTATTTTCCAAAATATTTCATTTTTCCCAATTGTCTTTCAAGGGAGTTGAGGATGTCTAGATCACATTCAGATTTCCACCTTTCTCTGGAGAAATCCCACAGCAGTATCTAATTTGCCAATGAAGTCAACAGAACACTGGCAACATAAATAAAATTCAGTTATCTAAATATCTCTATGAAATAAATCCACTGCGGATCAGTGTAATGGCATTCTGGAAAACAAACTGACTTTTTTCATATAATGTATAAAATAATTCCATTTACATATATTTTGAATGGAACTGTGGATTTTAATACCTCCCTAGTGAAGAAAACCATAAAAATTGGTCAGGATTTTTTTTTTAAAGTATTTCCATTTGTTTATGTTCTTTTATTCCTCCTATTTCTTTTTCTTCTTTTGGGTCAGAAGAAAGTTATATGAGGCCTTGCCTCCAGATTTTTTAACATTTTTCTTCCATTTTGCTACAAAGAGGTATGGCTGTCTACATGAAGGCATCTGCCTATTACTGCATTAGTAACTTCACCAGAAAAATAGAGGTAAAGAATAAAGCATACCAAAAATGCTTTAGTGGGAGAAAATGCCCAGACTCATAAGGATTGTTTAGTTTTAGAACAGTTTGTTTAGTTCCCTGATTGAGGTCAGTGAGAAATGAAATCGGTATTGACAGTGGAAATGAAAAAAATAAAAACAACTAAGAGGAGGCAAAAGTGGCAAAAAGTTGGAAAAATTCAGAATAAAGAAAATAAATAGGAAAGGAACGTAAGAAAGGAATAAAAACAAGAGAAAAAAAATACTCCTAACATCACTTTTTGATGTTTTTGTGAAAAGTCAAAATTTCATGTCATGCCTTGAAATTAAAAACTTTCTTGACATTCTTTGTTTTCTCCATCTCTTCCTTTCTTTCATGGACAGCTGAAGGACTCATTGTGCTGCATGTGTGTATAAATTTCTCAGCTGACTGTGAATCGTTATCCATCTCTATCTGAGTTACTCTTTGCCTCACTTTAAATTCCCTCTATTTGGTTTGTTCAGCTCCAGCCTCTTCCCATCTCATCTCATGACAGAAAGATTCATGCAGGAACCTACCACTCCACTCTGCTGACCTGTATTATGTTGTATCCTGCACATCCAGCACGTGCAGAAACAACACCCTCCCTTCACCTTGACTTCGTTATAGAGACATCCGTAGCATTTGACTTTCATGGCTTTGCATATACATCTCTCCACACAGCTCAGTATCTACTACTCTGGGTTGTTCAGCCCTAACCAGCAAAGAACCAATCAAGGTTACTCCCTCTTTTCTGTTTCCTGCCACACCACTTTAGCTAGATGGTAAATGTTTCCCAGTTTTTCTACCTACTTCTCTGATGTTATTAGTCTGCCTATGTCCAGATCCTTTTCACCCTTCAGCTGCAGATTGTGCAGTCTCCCTTTCACAGTGCAGAAGACTGGCTCTCTGAACTCAGGTCTGTTCCTTCTTCCTGTTTTCACTGCTGGTAAATTTGTCTTCACTACTGGAGGCAAATTTACCAGGAAAATTACATAATGAATTTCTTAATTTGTCTCTTTTCAGTCCTTTAAATTATTTAGTTCAAAAAGAAACAGCTTACAGGAGACTCAAGAATCACAATCTATGAGTGTGACAACTAATTCTGGTCTTTTCTACAGTGAAGCCATCTTTTCATGAATTATTTATGGGGGTGCTCATACTGAATAATTTACAATGCTGCTGATGTATATATATCTACACCTGAATAAGTGAACATAGCAACCTGAGGGACAGAGTGGAAGGAAAAAGATATAATTCCTCTTAGGAAGTGTAGGGATGGAACTCAGACAAACACAGTTGTTGAGTGCAATTTTACGTGCTCCAGAATAACCTGCCTGGCCTCCAGTGTTGGGTCTAGAAGGAGGGGTCCTGTGTCTCACCAGCCATTCTGGTGGAGATGTCTGAGCTAGCACCCAGTGCCATCAGAGTGGTTCAGACTACATTTGACTATTTGAATTCTGCTCTACGTGTCTAGCTCAGACTTTTAATTGTGTCTAGCTTTGGACAGATGAACCAAGCTCTCTGAATTTTTCCTCTGGTTATTTCTGATCAATAGAGAATTCCTAAGCCTAAATGATTGTGTAGCTACTACAGAAACAAATTTTGTCTGCTGCTAGGAAGATGATGATTAAATCCTTGCTGGATCTGCTAACATCTTCATCAGAGAGTGGCATGCCATTTTTAGGGTAATACTGTGGATCCAAGTGAAGTGAGATTCTTGGCTTTCAACCACTTTTACCAAAACAATTTGGTCATAGGCATCAAAGAATATGCGCTGATCCAAAAAATTTCATTGTTAGTCTCATTAATGTTTTGGCACTCTAAGCAAAATAAAACAATCACTCATTACTAGCCCAATCACACTAATGCTAACACTAACCCAGTTTCTGAGATCTCTACTGATAAACTCAGTATAAACAAGCATCTGCCCTTTTTCCCTGAAGTTATTTTCTCACCCTTCTTGTTATGCGTAGTTGAAGGTCAAGTGTCCTTCATTTTCTGGCAAAGTGGGCAATTAACAACTCAAGTCCCTGTACTGAATGAGTACCGTATTGCCTATAGCACTTGTCTTCCTCACTGATTCTGAGTTCTCTCAAGGTTATTCTTAATGACATAGGTTTTGTCAGCCCTCCCTGAATCATGTGTGAATGCAAGACAGCTGAGTCCTGAACTCCCCTAATCCCTACATCTCTTATCCCCTGTCTCCCCAAGTCGTTCACAAATACCAACAGCTCTTCAGCTATCTAAAGCCTAGCTTCACAACAGGACTCGGTATTTCTGAAGCTTGTTACAATCCCAGATGCAAAATCCAGCAAACACACTCTATAGCTTCAATATGCATCTCCCTTTCAGAAGCTTTGTTGGTAGTCCATCATTCTGACCTGAAGTATTGCTCTTCTAGCCATGAATCCTCTCCCACACACCCGTGTATTTAGTACTGCTGTGCATGCACCAGACGTTCGGCTCTTTTAAATGCCAGACCCGCTAAGCGATTTGTACCCCTGCCCGATTGTCAACACTAGTCCCTGTGACTGCAGCTAGGGACTAGACCCCCAAGACTGCCTATGACCTTAGCTGCTTCACTCACCACCTGATGACTGAGGGTGAACATGGTGCACCAGAGTATGCAGAAGATTTTGTCTCTTTGCTCCTCTAGATAATGCTTTCTTTGTCTCTTCAGAGTGTGCAGGTTGTTTCTGGTTCCCAGGTTGATGGTTTGATAATTGTGGCAGCAGCTGTGGTTCTGGAGTGCTAACTTAGATGCCCAGGGGTCTTAATAAAAGCTTTAAGGTGTATGCCTTTATTTATAGTTCTTTATTAGCATTAATTAATTATTTATTTTAACACATATTATTCCTGGACCAGGTGACATCTCGAGATACCCAACAACCTACTTTTTTATGATCTCATGATTAGTTCTGTATTTAAATGACTGGTAATCTTTGCTTCTGGAAAACAAATGAACCTACAACCTCTGACTTCCCATGTTTTGTAGACGTTCTCATCTGAGAATGCACGGGATGGAGAGCCACCATCTAGAATTCTCCAGATCACTTAGTTTTCTGCATTTTACGAGTATTCAGGATAAGTTCTTCATAGTCCACTGACAGAGATACATACTTTCAGAAAGTGTAAAACAAATAAACTCATCAACTCCCCCCTGTCCCACACATCTCTCCCCATTTCTCATTTTCTGTCTTTGTCTGTTTCCCCAAAATGTTTCTTTTAATTACTGTTGGCAGTATGGTTGGTCAAATGAATCAGGACTGGGAGGTGCTTATTTCTTTTCACTAACTTCAAAGAATGGGTAGCTTTGACTTAAAGATACAGCATCTACATGACTTCAGTTAAATGAAATTAATTCCCTTGTGCATTTATACATTGTTACTGAATGTATAGTATATATTATATACTATATATATACATGCAGTGTTAACAGAGAATTAAACTCAACACAGACTTTTAGAAGGTGAATGTTAGAAGCTGAATTAAAGCAGCAGCATAATCCATCAATGCTAAGCACTCATTTTGTGATTCTATAGTGAAGCATCACATACTGACCAGAAACACGTCAACTGATTAATTTAGCTGTTTTCCAGGATTTTTAAGGCTTCCTTTAAGACAGAGGGAAATTCAGTAGAGCTTACCCTGTCTGCATGATTAACCAGAACACAACCTTATCCAGGTTGAGAAGTGACAGTTGCCAGGACACCACTTAGCAGTGGAAACTGTACCCCACCCTACCCTCATTGTCACCTGATGTGGAAGTCTTCCAGTCACACGGTTGGGTCACCCTGCAGCTCCTTGCCTCTGGGGCTGCTGATTTTGTTCCTATTATGTCCCATATGATTTTACAGTAATGTGATTGGTTGCTTATTTTCTTAGGGCCAGGATGTACACATATACACACGCACATACATATACATTTATATCTGTGTTCAAATATGGTTACACATGTATATTTAAAATTAAATATATAAATTCATAAAAGGCTATGAATAATAAAAATATTTTGAATAGATAAGGAATTGTGCTGGTTTTGGATAGGATAGAGTTATTTCTTTTTCATAATAGCCAGTATGGGGCTATGTTTTGGATCTGTGCTGAAAACAGTGTTGATTACACAGGGAACTTTTAGTTATTGCTGAGGAGTGCTTATGCAGAGTCAGAGCCTTTTCTGCTCCTCACTTTGCCCCACCAGCTAGAAGGCTGGCGGTGCACAATAGGTTGGGAGGGGGTGCATCTGGGACAGCTGACCCACACTGACCAAAGGGCTATTCCATACCATGTGACTTCATGCTCAGTATATAAAGGTGGGGGAAGAAGAATAAAGGGAGGGGACAGTTGGAGTGACGGTGTTTGTCTCACCAAGTAACCATTACATGTTACCGCTACAGCGCTGGTTCCCTGGAGATGGATGAACACCTTCTGATTTACTCTTCCGATTCTCTCCCTCATCGAAACCGAGGGGGGCGAGTGAGTGGCTGCATGGTCCTACTAGCCAGCTGGGGTTAAACTATGACATTACCTAGGATAAAACAGTAATGATCAAAAACTATTTTTTTAATTATTAAAAAATTTCTGTCTTTCTCATTGTACTTGATTATAGGGTGGGTTTCAGTCAACTCAGTGACTGTTACACTGTCTGGTACTGACTCATCCCAGCAGTCTGACAGTATCTCAGGGAGCTGCAGCCTTCAAGATCTTTTCTGTAACCCCAAACCCCTCACATTCCTTAACCTGTAGACCATAAGCATGTCTCCTCATAGTATTGTCAATTGCTTTAATAAAACTGATCTTACCTTCTTCCATAGTGGTTCATCTGATATGGACTATCCCAGTCTAAAGAAGTGTAACACTTAAAGTATGAACAAGCAAATAAGACAGGTACTGTCTATCAAATAGAATTAATTGCTCCTTTAGAATATAACTGTACAGTGTAAACAGGAAGTATAAACAAAAACTTAGTAGATAATCAGTCGCAATACACTCATGAGAATCAAAAAACTCCTGGCTGTCTTAATACAGTCATCCAAATATGAAAGTCTATGACGGAAGGTTTCCAGGTGGCTATTAATGGCACAAGTTACAGGCTTAGACATTCTTTAGGAAACACTGTCATCACACACTACTAAAATCTTACTGCGAAAAAAATGGAAAGTAGAAAAATATATATGACTCTCTAAAATCAAAAAGGCAGGAAGAACAAGCATCTCATAGGGAAAGGAGAAAGCATAGGAAGATGCATCTTTAAACCTGGGAAAAATCTCTTATGACCCTAAAAGCAAGTCTTCTGATGGCCTTTTTCATTTCAGTATTTCTCAGGGTGTAGACCACGGGATTCAGCAATGGAACAAGCACAGTGAAAAAGATGGAGGCCACTTTGTCCAGTTCAAATATCTTGAAGGGGCGAGCATAGATGAATATTCCTGGAATGAATGTTATGCTTATTGCCATTATCTGGGCTACGCAGGTCGACAAAGCTTTGTGCTTTCCTTCGGAGACTTGCCTCCCTATCTTGACTAAAATGATAGCGTATGAAATGAGGAGCAAGACAAAAATTACTATGAGGAGCAGTCCACCATTTGAGACCATCAGCAGCTCTGTCAGGTAGGTGTCAATGCAGGCCAATTTCAGTACTTGTGGAACATCACAGTGGAAATTGTCCAGGATGTTAGGACCACAGTAAGGTAAAGGGAGAAGCAGAGCTATCTGTGTTGCAGAATGAATTAATCCACCTGCCCATGATGCTGCAACTAGAACGACACATACCTCATGGTTCATGATTGTCAAGTACTGCAAGGGCTTATGGATAGCCGTATACCGATCAGCTGCCATCACTGCAAGAAGGAGGATATGAGCACCACCAATGAAGTGAAAGAGAAACATGTGAAGGATGCACTCCTTGAATGGAACAGTTTTGTGCTGGGACAGGAGACCTGACAATAGAATGGGAATATTTACTGATGATTCAGTTATATCTGTGAATGCTAAGTTGGCCAGGAAGAAGTACATGGGTGTGTGCAAGTGGTAGTCAGTGATGACAGTTATGAGGATGGTGATGTTTCCCAAGCAGGTCATCAGGTAGACAAGAAAAAAGACCACGAAGAGGAATTGCTGAATCTTAAGACTGTGGTTGAAGCCCAGGAGGACAAATTCCATCACAGGATTGGTTACATTTTTTAGCTCCATTCATTACCATCTGAGCATGCCTATGAGAGGAAGAATGGAGAAGAGAAGCTGAGAAAAGTATGCTTTTCAACACCAGGAGAGAGAATCTTCCTCCCCTGGCTCAGAAACCCCCATCCTAGAAACCTCCTTATATTCTTGCACTATATGATGGAAATTTTGTTCAGTGGAGGTAGTCTCGATGTTAGGAACTGTTTTCTTTGATCTTCCCTATGGCTCCTCTGCATCTCTACCCTTAAAATCCAGTGTAAATTTACAACTAGTTGCTTTCTTCATAAATAGACTTCTTTTTCCCCACTAGTGCAGGCTTTGGCCTCTCCTCAGTGCAACTGTGCTTATCTCTAGTATTATCTTTTTTCCATCCACACATCAAGAGCCCTTATTCCAAACAGAACTGCTTTGTCTGCAGTCTCAGAGTTGTCTGATTCCTCTCCTCCACAGAAGACTGCAAAGAGAAAACAAAACAAATAAAAACCCACTCATAAATCATTCTGTAGATGCTAGGAAAAAAGTTACTGTGAAATCTGTACAAACTTTCCTGGATCTGAACAAAAATGGTTTTTCTATAGCCACTAAGGGATTCCTGCTCTGGCAAGCATTATGGTTGCACTTGATAATCTCATAGGTCCCTTCCAACCATGAAGATTCTGTGATTATGAAAAATAAGTAGAGTAGTTTATGATGTAGTACAGTAAGGAAACAGGATGTCTTGCATATTCTTTACTTTGCAGACATGTCTGTTTCATGGCACACAGATGTGATCTTAGAAAACAAAAGAACATTTCAGCAAGCAAAAGAATGCCTAGTTTCTTGAATTTCTCTCCAATACTGTGAAACAAACAATCTGAAGAATGAGAAAAGACAAGTCGTTACAAGACTCCCTGGGCTATTCATCACATCCTGCAGGAGAGTGTGCCCTGGACTTTGCATTCAGTAAGGACCTGGGATATGCAGGCAACAGTTCATTTCACTTATACAAGCACTTCATTCTACTTGTCTCAGACACCTAAATTAAGATGATCTCAATGATCCCCTGAATGTGTCTAGTTCTCATTGTTGGTTTTAAGTAGATCTTGATGACTAGCTCTATCACAAAAGTGGGATTGTCTTTCTAAAAGTAAACGTCCAAAGTCATTTCAAATGTCCTAAAATTCTCAAGACATTTACACTGGGTTGGCAACTGTCATACATGATTTATGGGTGCCCTTAAGATATGGCAGCTGGAATCCAGATGGCATACTTTAGACATTTCTGTTTAGGAGCATGGATCCCACCTGCAGTGTCTTTCAGATACATACGTTGGACTCCACCTCTCTCAGCCTCAGACCTCACCATCCTAAATCTCTGTATGTGAACTAGTTCTGCAGTCCAGTTGAAGTCAAGGTTGAGAAAAGAACAGCTGCAGAATGTGATCAATTTGTCCTAGTCTTGATACCTAGGATGACAGAAACTGCTCTGGGAGCATCTGTTTCTCACCACTGACTCTAATGAAGCCCAAAAGGCTAGCTTATATCTGAATTCCTATCATGTAGGTATCTGAAGATATGTGACCAATGTTCTACTCCTGACCCTACAAAGAGGTGCTTTTTACAGCCTTTAGGTGCCCAACACTCATTCCAGGACAAGACAGACTTCTATTCTGTCTCTAGTTCACCCTGTTCTTTCTGTGTCTGTGAGGACTCCACGTCACATCTCAGAGCTTTCATTTTCACATCAGATTATCTTCTCTCTGCTTCCTTTGCCATTCAGTTTCACTCCAGGGATTCTGAACTCTATCCCCTATTTCTCTCTGTCTTAAGTTCAGTGACACCTTTCATACACTTTGCTATTTACCAAATCGGTTTCCAATCCAGTAGAAGGCAGAAGTTCCTCATGCCTGGTCCATTTTCTCTGCATGTCCCAATTACCTACCCAAAACATGTAAAAACTTTGTTTATCCCATCTGAACATGTGAGGTGGTGTGAATTTCTCCAGGCATCCTTTATGGTCCTCCCACACTTTCTCAGAATCCCTGTGAACTTTTCTTGTTCTCATAAAATGTTTCTCTCATTTTTTACTTCAGTTCCTGTCTGTACTGATCAGATGACATATTCTTTTATGCTATGGACAATAAGCCTTGCTTGCTGGTGCTTGCTTTCAATTATAGGGGCTGAAGTTTGCAAAGTCAGTTGGTTTGACTCAATTTGTTTGATTGGCTGGCATGGACAGAGCATAAATTTGGGACATTTCATCTTTCTGTATGCATTCTCTGGCCTGAAGAGACAGACGTTCAATTCAGAGAGAAACCACAGAATACGCCAAATCAGGGACTGTCAGGGAATCTGGCCTTGTGTCAATAAAGAATTTAGACTAATCTATTCCTCCCTTGTCATATTTGGATTTCCATTTGAAACAATAAACTTCTGCTCACAGATACAATGACTGTATAATACCTGTTTAATTTGCTGGTCTTAGTTTGTGTGCTATGTTTCATGAAGATAGAGATGTGAGGGAGCAGGAATTGTTGCCTGCTCCACAAGGGAAGGCAAGCCAGGTGGCCAAGAGTGACAGCAAAGCAGACAGGAGCTGCACACCTCACCAGCAATGAAGCAGTTCCACAGTACAAACAAAAAAAGGAGCAGAGCAGAGTCATTGACAGTAACCAGTCAGCCAACAGCGGATTGCCAAAGGGAAAGGGATGGAGGGAAACACGGCACCACTAAGCTCAATGTGTTAAGCGAACCAAGCAAAGGATAAGCTGAGTGAGGGAAAGTTTTACACTGACACACACAATTAACTGAGATTTTCTGAAATTCCAGCATTCCAGTGAGCCAGCATAGTGAAGTTGAGCGGAAGATAACACTCTCCAGACAGTCTCAGGACTGTATTCTTGGGTAGCAGGTTGGCACCAACATGTGAAAGCTTCTCTTCATCTGCATGCTGTAGCAATATTACTCCCCTGTACTTACTACAGCAGATGTCAGTGAAGGCCACCAATCACAAAGTCCACAATGATGTCATTCCAGCAATTTCAGATGTTGTTCTCTGTTGATCCAAGGTTGTCCACATTATCCAGATCCTGTTTGCACTGTGACTCAGCTCTTGGACAAAACAAGGCCATGATAGTCCCATGGTAGCTAGACAAGTCCGTAGTAGTGAAGTAGGTTGAAATTTAGGCCAAGAACTCAAGTAGTCAAGGTGAGGTAGAAACCAGCAAGATACAAGGCCAGGCACAGCATACCTGTGGCATAGCTAGGACAGGGAACAAAAAGAGGACCGAAGCTTAAACACGACTTAAGTCATGAGCCAATTGCAGAATGGAGTTCCCAGATGAGTATTCCTACAACTTTCTCATAACTTAGGTGTGTCACAGCAGATTAATACAAGGTTAAGCAACCACATTATATCAGTGCTGACCTTGAACAAAGCCAACTTAACTCTTGGGGAAAGGAGAGTTGAGACTGCAGAGGATTACAAAGAATGATGTTACAGGCAGGTCAGGGCACTAAAAGCCTGTTGCTGCATCTGGAGTCTCATCAAGTCTGAGAAGGTCATCATGAGTAAATTGGGAGCATTGGCTGAGGAGTCGCTGACATCTAGAAAGCCCAAGCTGCCCAGCAGAAAGTACATGGGGTTTTAAAGCCACAGGTGGCTGATGACTATGACAACAATGGTGAAGTTCCCTAGACAAGTTATGACATTAACTATTGAGAAAAGCATGGAGAGAAAATACTGTAAAAGAGTTGTCCGTCCTCTGAATCCTCCTTCTGTTATGTTTTCTGCACTGCACTGTGCCAGCTGTTAATCTGACACCCTCTTTCTGAAACACCCATGAGGTTTACTAACAGGATCAAGAAAAAAAACAAAATCAGAACAGTATTGTGTGGGAGATTTAGGGATTGTGTTACAAGGGAATAAATTTAAAAGTTCATGGTTTATTTTGTTCTGTAAATAATCCCACAAGCACAAGAGGCTCAGCAAATGTCCTTTTGTGCTAAACTCGATGAGCCTGAATACTTTATGTGACTCCCAACAGTACTATGAGTTACACGCCAGGATCATATCAGTAGTCAACAGGTGAAACCTGGCTAATCAATAAATTTTTGGTACATTAATTGTGTTGATTAATGGTTTGTGCACTTTAGTGTAGTGAACTGTCAAGTGTCAATCAAAATCTGTTTCACCCAGCTCTGAAACCAGCACCAACAACCAGCTGCATGTGGGTAAGGGACATGGGAATTGCACAGCAAAAGTTTACACATTTAGAGAAACACGTGGTGTTCCCAGTCAAACATGTACAAAGTATGAGCTAGCAGCCAATACAGGCTGCTAGACACACGTTTGGTGGGGGTAGGATGGGAGAGGACACTACATGCAAAAGGATATATATACCCTGAGGGGACAGCAGTGTGTCAATAAACCACACTACAGCACGTACAACCCGTGAAAGGACTATGACCCATGAGCTACTCACGCTGGAGCATGGACATTTGTGAATGGACTGAATTGCATCTATATGTCTTGTTGAATTGGGCACGCTTGAATAGAGTGCTAATGTCTGCTTAACTGCCAGAAATCCAATAAGCCTAGGGTGGGAAAAAGAAGCTGCTGTGCATAAACCAACAGAAAATAGTTATGCATACCACTTCTACCTCCTATGCTGCCTATAACCTTACTAGCTTTGTATTGATAGGTTGAATGTAATCCACAGCAAAAATACAGGAAGTTGACACTAGGTGTTGTGCAGGGAGACAGTCAAATAAATTCCCCTGTCTTAAGATTTTTTTGCCCGTGATGGTAATTGTTGGAAGACATGGGCAACATCATGATCTGTAATAGAATCATAGAATGGTTTGGGTTGGAAGGGACCTTAAAGATCATCTCGTTCCAACCTTCCTGCCCTGGGCAGGGACACTTCCCTCTAGACCAGGTTGCTCAAAGCCCTATCCAGCCTGGTGTTGAACACCTCCAGGGATGGGGCATCCACAGCTTCTCTGGGCAACCTGCTCCAGTGTCTCACCACCCTTGCACTAAAGAATTTCTTGCTGAGATTTCATCTCTATCTCCCCTCTTTCAGCTTAAAATCATTACTCCTCGTCCCATCGCTACACTCCCTCCCCATCTTTCCTGTAGGCCCCCTTTAGATATTGGAAGGCTGTTATAAGTTCTCCCCAGAGCCTTTTCTTCTCTAGGCTAAACAACCCCAACTCTGTCAGCCTGTCCTCATAGGACAGGTGCTCCAGCTCCCTGACCATTTCTGTGGCCCTCCTCTGGACCCACTCCAATAGGTCCATGTCCTTCTTATGTCGAGGGCCCCAGAGCTGTACACCCTCCTCCAGGTGGGGTCTCACCAGAGCAGAGTAGAGGGACAGAATCACCTCCCTCGCTCTGGTGGCCACACTTCTATTGATGTGACCCACGATGTGGTTGGCTTTCTGGGCTGCCAGTGCACATTGCCGGCTCATGTTGAGTTTCTCATCAACCAACACCCCCGAGTCCTTTTCCTCAGGGCTGCTCTCAATCCATTCTCCGCTCAACCTGGATTTGTGCCTGGGATTGCCATGACCCAGGTGCAGGACCGTGCACTTGGCTTATTGAACTTCATGAAGTTTACACAGGCCCACATCTCAAGCCTGTCAAGGTCTGTCTGGATGGCATCTCTTCCCTCCAGCATGTTGACTGCTCCACACATCTTGATGTTGTTAGCAAACTTGCTGAGGGTGCACTCAATCCCACTGTCCATGTTACTGACAAAGATGTTGAACAACACCAGTCCTGGTTCCAACCCCTGGAGTATTATCTAGCTCTGGAGTCCCCAACATAAGAAGGATATGGACCTGTTGGAGTGAGTCCAGAGGAGGACCACAAAGATGATCAGAGGGTTAGAGCACCTCTCCTATGAAGACAGGCTGAAAGAATTGGGGTTGTTCAGCCTGGAAAAGAGAAGGCTTTGGGGAGCCCTTATAGCAGTCTTCCAGTACCTGAATTGTAAACACTAGTCTTCAAGTGTTTTTGCAGAGAAAATAATGGAAATACTTCTGTGTATACATATATATATATATATATATATATATATAAAAGATGGCCCCTTACTGAAAAGCATCTCATGAACTGTTTAAAAGTTGTTTTCAGTGTGTTTTTTTTTCCTTTCATGCATCCATATCTTTTGAATCACCTTTCATTTAAGTCCAGGTAAGACATACAGTTGGTGGGAATGGAATTAATTTCATCAAATTGAGCCACACAGGCATAATTCTGATATACAGGCTACCTCAGAGGTAATGAAAAGAGAGAAGTAATTACAGAATTCAGTTGATTCAACTTTTCCTTAGAGCATTGCTTAATCAATATGAAGGAAGCATCAGGCATCTTCTTTGACCAATTGGTGGTCTTGTCCTTTGTGATTACCTGCCTAAAGGTAAAGGGCTAATTTATTTTCAGATTTTTGGGGGAATAAGAGGTAATAATATCTCTTGAAAAATCCTTCTGTAGCATTTATGGTCTAGTGTGTAAATCTCACTTACATCCAGATGTCTATAATATGAAGTTGTACACCCAACGACAGCCTGTCATCTAGCCAGTCATCAATTAGCCCCAGAAGGGTGGTGGTTGGCTTTTGTGTACAAGGCCATGGGTTGCTGGATGACTATTGCTCTTCTTCCTCAGGAGGATGTAGACTCAGAAATATTTTCCTGAATATTTTTGTCTTTTCGCCTTTCCCACCCCCTTCCAATACAGTCCATCTCCAGCCTCTTCCTATCTGATTATAGAATTTATTTCCTCCACGTTCTTAAGTTCCCTCTCTTCCCAACCCCAGCTTAGTCATAAGTATGTCCAAGGCACTAGCAAGTCAGTTTAGCTCCCCAGCCTCTTCTAAACTGTGTGACTGTTGTTCTGCCAACAGAACAACAGAAGTAATTTGTAGTGCTCTAACATATTTTCTTCAGTTTAATCCACAGCTGTAATCCCCTCACTCAAATCCCCCATTCCCTCTCAGTGAGTCCTGAAGCACTCATTTCCCTCTTGGAGGAATTTTAGCAATGCAACTCATGGTCAGGGTAGCTGAGGAAAACATGGGAAGCTTCTCGGTAACAAAATGGTCCTCATTACACAGCACTGAACACCCACCCAACAGGAAAGAGCTGCTACCTCCTTGGTTCATGCCTTGCCCCCTCCCTCCCTCTTTACCTCCCCCCAGATTATAGAAGTAGCATTTGAATCGTGAAATCGGACATAGAAATATGGGGTCAGATTTACTTCACATAAATTTAGGTGTGGAAAATCCATTTAGATGATACATTTATCATGGCCCATTTATGACCAATTAAGTTTTCATTAGACTAAGTGGAAATGAGTCAATGCATGCCAGTGACTTTTCCTCTTATTATTGATTAAAATTATTTAATCATTTTGCTTAGACTGACAGATTCACGGATTCACGGATTTGACAGAGTTGGAAGGGACGTCTAGAGATCATCCAGTCCAACTCCTCTGCTAAAGCAGGATTGCCCAGAACACATTGCTCAGGACTACATCCAGGCGGGTCCTGAAAATCTCCGGAGAAGGGGACTCCAC